>JANEYF010001604.1:0-45000 GCA_029963845.1 Rhamnusium bicolor | reverse complement strand
AAACAAAGAAATAACTAAATAAATAAATAAATAAATAAATGAATGAATGAATGAATGAATGATTGAATGAATGAATGAATGAATGAATGATGAATGAATGAATAAATGAATAAATAAATAAATAAATAAATAAGTTAATAAATAAATAAATTCTGAAATAAACTTTACATACAATGTGTCGCAAGTTCCACAGAGCTACTTTAATGTATCAAAAAATAATAATGCGATATTTTTGAAATTTGAGTGATTGATCATTGCTCCCAAATCGAATTAATCGACGTAATAAAATTTCAGAATCATCATTGGCGTGGATTTATAGAGACAAACACGTAGGGTTGGATTTTCCGAAAATTTATATTAAGCGATTTTTGTAGACAAAATCTAACCAGATATTCTTCATCAGCACTTTCGAAAACCCATTTGTGCAAGATTTCATCGAAGTTGATACCAATGTTTTTGAGATAGAGGCCAACAAGGATTATATTTTTCAACGAAACATAATTTTTATCTGGAAAACGAAACTGCATTTTTCGTCCTTGTGTCATAAATAACTATTATGACACGTAATTCATAATAAAAAAAAAGCAAATATTGACTTAATAATTATAATATTTAGGCTAAAATTTAACAATTTAATGATACAGAAATCAACACAGTGTGATATTATTTCAATGTATTTCTCTTTATTAAATATTATGCTTATTTCATAACTGAATTAATTGTTATTATGGCGGTAAAAGTTAGCGCATGGGAAATTTTTCATATGCGGGTACATGGAAAAGATGGACTTTCTCTACTCTAAATAG
Organism: Rhamnusium bicolor; assembly: GCA_029963845.1. Lineage (NCBI taxonomy): Eukaryota > Metazoa > Arthropoda > Insecta > Coleoptera > Cerambycidae > Rhamnusium > Rhamnusium bicolor. The sequence goes on along the minus strand of JANEYF010001604.1, from coordinate 44,194 downwards.
ACATGAAACATGATGTTTTCAGAGAAGTATAATGAAAAGTATTTTCCTATTCCTTGTGTCACTTCCGGTTGACAAAAATAGGGTAGGTATCTAATTTAACCACTCTAGACAACAACGTCTGACATCTATCAGTTGAATTTTATGAATTTTGTTTACAAATAATTTCAAGTTAAAAAGTGTTTTGAGAGTAACAAACATGGTTGCAGAAAAATTTTTACGTAACACATCCGGAAAGTATCTTTACTGGGCTCGCCGGCTGCCAGCTCGCTAGGTGAAAAATCGCATTCCGGTCTTGTTACGTAAATAATTATTAAGAACTGTTTATTTCAAGGGAAGATTTAAATTGCAAAATTTGTAATTTCCGCTAGTAGGTATTACTTTTTCTAGTTACATTAGTATGAGTCTGTCATCTCATATTTTCATCAATATGTATAATATGTGTGTTATTGTTACATTCACCAATACTTTCAGCCCTCTTCGTATTAACTTTGGATATTACCAAACTCGCCAAAATAATTACAAGGTAAGATATTATGTCATATGCAAGAGCATATTCATACGGTGCCATAACCTAGCGTCAACCCTGGAATTGACGTCATTTATTGCTACCTCCTGATCTGTACTCTTCATAGCTTTTAAATAGATTTTTCTTATCTCTCCCAGTCAGTAATTCCATATTAAAGTATATATTCAACAAGGATATGGTAAAAAATTTTGAATTGGACAGCTGAAAGAAAATGACGAAAACTGTAAAATTTAAAAATCATACCTAGCATATTTTAATATTTTATTAGACAAAATCTATTTTTATATTTTTCAATGTCACATTGTCATAATCAGTAGTATTTCAAGTATAATGTAAACAGACAAATCTTAATTTTTGTTAAATTAATTTTTAAATAGTTTAGGATAATACTTATGTGTTGTTATTATTAAAATCGAAATAAATAATCACTTTTAATATCCTTTATTTTTACTTGTTAGAATATAAAAATGCCGAACTCATAAATATAAAACGTGACACACTATCGTTATACATATCTCGATACCAACCTATAACGTAAACATCATACCAACTCCTAAAAACAAAAAATACTAGCAATATAAAATAAACAGAAAAAAGGTTTAGATCTATTAATCACTTGATTATATATGTATAACAACATTATGTATGTTTTTGCTGTCTGTTATACTTCAGACCACAAATTTCCAACATATACAACAGTAGTGTCGTCATCTTTGCTTTCTGTTTTGTAAATAGCTTAAAAAAGGATTGAAAACAATTTCCCTAACTCCTAGGTATTCGAATTTGTCCAGCAGATAGTTATGACAAACTGGGTCAAAGACCTTTGCTAGATCCACGAGAACACCCAGTATTACTTTGTTTTCTCTATTGCCTCGTAAACACTGGATGTAAATTTAACAATGGTGTCCTGTGGTGATTTTATTTGTTGAAAATCAAATTGATTTTGATTTACTACATTATTTTTCCAGATAATTTACTAAACTACTTTTCAAAACTTTTTCAAACATTTTTACACTGACATATGATATTGGGTGATTATTTGTTAATTTAGATTTATCTACACCTTTATTTAGCGGTTTTATTGTGGCAATTTTAACATTAAATGGAATGCAATAATCATATAATTAATTACATTCGAGAAATTTATCAATTGTCGAAACAGTCAAAAAGTAATAAAATAAAGATGTATACCAGTTGTACCGACATATTGCCTGTGATAAAAATGCATTAATACATTTAACCAAATGGAGGAAACTTCAAAAATTTACTTTAATTTTATTTCTGGTTTAAAATCTAATTTTAACTTTTTTTTTATACTGTTTTGCTTTATATTGCATTAACGTTGTTAATTGTCACACTAATAATATTATGGTAAATTCTTAATTCTCTAATATGTGATTTGATGCTCCTTCCTTGTATAATCAATTTTTAGGGCATTTCGGTGTCGTTCGTCTTAAGGTAAAATCACTTCCAATTATTTCTCTTAATACCTATCAGGAGACTGAAATTTCTTCTTATTTTTAATGAATTATAAAAAAATTTCAGTTTGATTATTGCAATAGCAGTTTGTTGACATTTATCAAATTAATAACAAATACCTCCCAGATTAACTTGTTTCAGTGTGACTACAAAAATTATGCGACTTTTCTAGTATTAAATGCTGCAATAATTTAAAACTGCACACGTAAATGAAAATATGTAAACCACAAAAAAGTGTTAGAATAAGAAAATTACTTTGATCGTTCCTGCCATCAAAAATTTTATTGTTTCCAAATGTAATCTCTACTAGTATCTTTTCACTGATGTTGATAAAAATTCAAAATCTAATCGGTTTAGGAAGTTTTAGCTCAAACACGCTGTATACTTTCAGATCACTCGGCTTTTCTAGACATAAAAATCGCTATAAAAAATTAATTACATGGTTATCACGTATTAATCCAATAAATACCATATCGGTCCCATTATAGGTCTTGCATAATAATTACGTGCTTGAGCCTCGTTGAAATAGAAAACGTTGAAGATATGCGTAAAGGAAAGCTGTTCTGATATTAGGAAGTTATTAGGGATTTAATGGATAGCAGGAAGTGGCTTGGAATGATGAGTTTCGTTTGAAGAAATTCCATAGAGCCTATAACTCTGGATTTTTTTCAAGAAAGTGGCTACATATCCAACGCGGGTTTAATTTAATTAACGCAAAATTGCTATAATTTTGTCAAAAATGAAATGGTTCAAATATCGAATGTAATAATTATCACAAACTAATGAAATATATTCAGAACCTAATATTTTTTTCTATAGATAATTTTTCTTTCACAGCAACGCAGATTAGGAATAAACGAATAAACGAATAATTTAAATACTCTTGCGGAAAATAAATTTCTGTTTTGTAAATCATTACTTGATTTATTATTGATTATTTTTATCAAAAAGTATTACTACATATTTACAGGAAGTTTACTCATCTCGGGATATATGAAATACAGGGTGTCCCTAATTGCATAGGCCAAACTTCACCAAGTGTTAGGACTTTTCAAAATAAGAAAAAAGTTCCATAAACATGGGTCGGATAGTGCCTAGTTTATTCAAGTTAAAATCCTGAAAATAGTTTTGTATGAATATATTCGAAACGTCTAAAAATAAATAAATCATTATTCACACAAGTATTTAATCTTTTATGCGTTATAAGACAAAATAACAACTATGAACGAAAATCATTCAGGAGCGGGTAAAACTGGGGAGGACTAAATAAAATTGTGACCCAACTTCTTTGTGTATCACTTTTCCATTAATTTATGAGCAGAACTTAAAAATTTAAAATTTTCTACACGAAAAAAACTCTCTGCATTTTGTTCTCTAAAGTTATCCGTTTTTGAGTAAAACTAATTTGAACTTTCTTCAGGAATAGATTTGAGTATTTTCGCTAAACATAAAAAATGATGACAGAAAAACCAAATTTGATTACATTATTTTTTACTAGACGACAATGAATTTAATTAAAATAAGGTAAATTACAAATTATAAGAGTTGTTCAAAATGCATTCCTCCAATTTCAACACATGTTTGGCACCTGCGCACAACAGAGTGTGGCAATATAAATGAAATCAGGATTAGCTTGTCGAAATCTTTCAATTAACTATTCGCTGGTGTTTCCAGGAGTTCCGTACTCTTTGTCCTTTAAATAGCACCAAAGAAAAAATCAACCAGAGTCAAATCCGATAAACGGGGTGGCCAGGCTCAAAAACGGATAATTTTAGGGAAAAGTTCTACTCATAAATTAATGGAAGAATGAAAGTTGTGGCAAAATTTTATCCGCTGCTGAATGATTTTGCTGCATAGTTGTTATGTTGCCTTATAATGCATAACAAGTAAAATACCTGTGTAAATTATTATTATTTGTTTATCTTTAGAGGTTTCGAATATATTCATAAATAACCATATCTCGGAAACTAAGCACTTCCCACCCATGTTTATAGGAACTTTTATTCGTATTTTGAAAAGTTCTCTCACTTGGTGTTTGGCCTATGCTGTATGTGCATAAACAAGTACGATACAAAAATTTCGTAAACATAAGAGCGTTTTCACATTGCACAACACGTTATCGTTGTCCCCGGACGACACAATATCGGGGCCATGCTATACAATGAAAATATAGGCATGCTTTCATACTGAAAGATAACGTTAACGGCATCGTCCACGGTAACAACATATCGTTGGATTTATACCACATTTAATGTATTGTACTACTGTCCTGTACTCATTAAATCAAGGTACTAAAGATGAATTGCAGTTAATACAAATTAAATGTATGAAGACAATTTTAATGTGTAACAGATATACACCGGTTAAATTAATGCTTGACACGTTAGAGATATTATCGGTGAGTTATATTCATGCAAACTATTATATTTCTATATAAAATTATCCATAATTTATTGCCTAAGCCCTAAATACATATCAGAGTATATAAAATATGTGCAAGATTTTCACACGTATGATACGAGAAGTAAAAGTAATTTACGTTGAATTAAAAAAAAACAACTAAATGACAAAAATCTGTATTTTGTAATAGTTGGCGTGAGTATAATGCTCTACCTAAAAATATTGTGGAATAAAAAATACTGGCTACCTTTAAAAGTGATATAAAAATATATATCAAATACACAACTACCTAATTAAAATTAATATCTATAGAATAATTCTACTATTGTACTTTGTTATTATTCATAATTTTTTATTATTGCTATTATATAACATATCGATAATCTGAGTATATTAGTATTTTTTTACTATTAATAAAGGTTATTATTATTATTATTTGTAGTCCCTCGAGCTATGTTGTCGGACGACAGAAATACGTACGTTTTTTACTTATATAAAATGGGGTTAGGATAAATTTGGCAGTTTGACATTTAAAATGTCTAATTCAGTTACAAAAATATCAATATCTCCGTAAGAAGAAATTATTAAAAAATATGAAATGAATTTTTATTGACAGTGTCGAAGGACGCTGATAATTATTTGAAAATAATAATGAAATATTGCAAAGTACGCTTTTAATTTGCTTTTATAAACGAACGGAAATATGGCATTTAAATACGATATAGTAACATTGATTGAATCAGTGAAAACTAATCCCTGTTTATGGGATAATGATTGCCAGCTTTCTTTAGGTAATACAGTCATTCGTAAGTGCGTTTCGTGCCTTTTTATACTGTCCTGTAGATGAGTTAATAAGGAGTTGAATGTAGATTCAGTCGTACAAAAATAGTTGAAAAATTTCTGAGGTTCGTTTTGTAACCCTTTAAAAAGTGTGTAAAATGCTCCCTCGATGTATCTAGCCTGTACAATAGAGTGTACCCAAGATAGTCTCTTAGCAGTTGTTTTCTTTCGCGTCAAATATAGAAGAGAGAGAGTAAGTAAAGTCTTCTGTTATATGCCGCTATGATGAACCCACGCACATCTAATCTCATTTGTGGATTGTAAGGAAGTGGTTTAATGTCAACGACTAATTTTTCAATTAATTTTTATGTTGCACTATATCTCCTAATGTAATCAGTTACATAAATATTGAAGAAAAGATAAAATTGATGTACATAAAAGAAAGCCAGCCTTCTGCGAATCCATATACTAGGAATATAATATCTCTCCCAATGAGTAGGTGCGGATGCAAACAATTACAAGAATTTGCCATGCACTAATTCATTTATTTCATTTACGCTTAATTATGAATGAAATGCAGAAATCACATTATTTCCACGGGTCTTCTTTTCCCGACCAGACAGTACTTACACATTAATTAATCAATCTTTTGCATGTAAATCTGGCACCGATGAATGGTAGTCAACCGCCGAGAATTATATTCAAATCATTTATTAACAATGTTACACAAGAAAAATACATGTATTACAGTCAAAGACAATTATTTATTTAATACAAAAGTGAGCAGTTAGAGTAGATTGTTGTAATAAAACATTAAGGGTTTTATCAGAAATTAGCAAGGATGTCATCAGCATATGCGATACACTTTTTGAGCAACATGATATATTACACTTGATAATATTAATAACAAACAGGAGTGGCTCCAAGACGGAGCCATGTTTAACTTGATTTAATTCAGAAGTGACATTGCCTAGGCTGACGCACTGTTTTCTGTCACCTAAATAAGAACGAAAAAGGTTAAGCCATAGAAACTCATACATAAATCCAGTCCAACGATTAATAAATCCGTTGTGACGAAACATGTGTAGTCGAAAAAAGATTAAAAATTGACTGGCGGAGACAGACAAAGGCAGTGAAACAGGGAGGAGCTGTTATGTAACGAAGTTTAGTAAGGTAAATATTGTTTACTGTACTGTGTGCCCTGTTCTGCTTGCTGTTCCTATTTAGGCCATGACATCCAAATTCCCTATTTCTACTAATCAATTACGAATCTTTCCATGTTGTTCCAGTCAGTCTGTAACAAAAACATCTATATGGATAATTACTTTGTTTATGTGTATATTATTACATAAATCCCAAAGAGGCGGTGTCGTTCCTATTGCTTTCTTTCCAGTGTTATGGGTCTCCTTATGGAGTTAACAAAAATTTCTAATATTTTATATCAGTTACACGTCCCAATTTTGATCATGCCTGGTACTTAGTACATCTTTATAAAATAAAAACAGTTTCTTCTTAAAATTATGAAACACATTTTATCAAATTAGTGTCCAAATAAATATCTATCATCAACAAAGAATAGTGGGGAAGTGGACAAAAAATAAAACAACAATTATTTCAATTGGCCGGTTTCTAGGACTACATTTCTCTTCATCAGAATCTACAAAACATGTTACAATGAGATCTTAGGTTTCAAAAAACACACTCAACAATTTATTAATAGTGTAAAATGCTAATCAACTATGTTATTAAAATACATACCAATTGAATTTCAAGCAACATATGCTCATCTCAATTATCAAATGAATAAATGACATTATACAAATAAAAAAGTACTAAAAACGAACAGTCCCAAACAAATTAAAACAATTTAATTTTAAGTAAAACTTTTATTTTACATTATTTCGTTTGTGAAATAGAAGTTATACTTAAAATTAAATTATTTTAATTCGTTTGTGACTGTTCGTTTTTAGTACTTTTTATTTATATCATATTATTCATTCATTTGATAATTGACATGAGCATATGTTGCTTGAAATTCAATTGGTATGTATTATAATAACATAGTTGATTAGAATTTTACACTTTTAATAAATTGTTGAGTGTGTATTTTGAAACATAAGATCTCATTGTAATATGTTTTGTAGATTTTGATGAAGAGGAATATAGTCCTAGAAACCGCTCAAATAAAATAATTGTTGTTTTATTTTTTGTCCACTTCACCACTATTCTTTTTTGATTTTATGTAACATATTTCATACGTGATACTAAAGGTGACCTTGTACACATCTTCGAATGTTCGAAAAATTAAGTAGCTTCAACAACATTTTATAACAATCTTAGTAATTATAACATAAACCCTTCCTTTATTATATTTTCCTTACTCTACCTCAACAATAAAAAGGTATTTGACTGTATCATTAGCTTTTTAGTAGAAACACATTATTATAAATATGATGTGTGGATATGTTAGATTCGTATCCCTTATTGTTCTCCTGTGTCGAACCTTGATACCATAGTGGTCTTCAGAAGGGTTTGTTGGAAAAACAATGTCCTGACAGACACTAGGATTTGAGGTAAGTGTCATTGTCTTTCTCCATTGCTTGCAACGGAAATACGAATATAGCAATAACCAAAATAATTTAATAGCAGCATTGCTAATATTATTGATTTATTGTTGTGTTCTATGAAAACCTTAAATGGAACAAGAACAGCTAGCTAATTTAATATCACCTTTGATTTTCTCCTCATTGCCATTTACCACATAAATGTCCAGTATTAACATTTTTAAAATAACTGATACTTAAAATACTTATGTCAACTCTTGATTAATATAGACCACAACAAAGTTTTTGTTGCAGAAAAAGTAATCTAAAATTAAAAGTGAAGAAATTCTTATTTATTTCAGCAGATATATCTAAATATTTTGTACGACATGCTTATTCGGGGAATACTTATATGAAAATTAAGAATTAATAAGTCTGTTCGGGTAGCAATGAGACATGGTGTCAAACTGTAATACTCACAACGGAATATTGTATTCTAGCAGAGAAAATTATAAATTCTAATTAATAGTGTGGTGTTCCAGCATGTTCTTTGATCAGTTTTAAAGTGATTTGGAATGGTCTCCAGAATGCGTGGATTGCTTGTAGATTTTACTGTTGATTATGCATGTTTCAACTTAAAGATAATATTTGAACTAATTTAAAGTTAAACACAGAACATCAACAAAATTTTATACTTTTGAGCTGTTTAGTAAATTTCTATTTATGTTAAAATTAAATTCTCTAAGTTGACAGTTTTATGTGATGAGTGATGACGCAAATATTTCAACTTTGTTCCTACACATTTTATATAATTCAATTAAGTTCTGAGTTATATTCACAGTTCAATATATATAATTGTTTTTCTTCGGCATTGTTCACAGAATCATTATTTTGTACATTATTCTCGCAGTTATTTACACTCATTAAGAGCAAATACTTCTCTTAGCCAAGAATTTCTGATAATCAGTACAAACTAAACAGCAATTCAATACAAATACCCCCAATATTAATCCGTTGCACCTTCTAAACTCTTTAAGAAAATTCAAATGCAAAATATAAAAAAGACAACACCGGAGCAATCAGAAATGCAAAAATCAAAAATAATCATTCCAGCAGAAATAATGGTCAACTAATTTTGGGATGTTCAGCTGGTACAAATCTACATAGATAAAAGACTATCCTTAATAAATTATAAAATTTAGAGTTATTTAATTTGTCCCAATAACTTTGGGTTGTTTGGTTGTTAAAGGTAATATATTAAAAGTAATTGAAAATATAGTATTTTAAATTTTATGTAAAGAATTTAATACTTGTTATCTTAAAATACGTAATATCAACAACGGTAAATTTCCTTATTTAACCTTTTTATTTTATTCATATTACTCATTAATTTAATTCACCTCATTCATCTCAACTTCTAAGCCTCATTACTGGCGTTCTGTAAGTTATGCAAAGACAGAAGTTAAAGGAAACATTCTCTTGTTTTGTATCCCGGGAAACATTTGCAAGTATTATCGGATGTCAAGAGAGATTATGAAAATTCAAGCAGGCAAATGGTGTAATAAATATCTGACGTAATAAATGTGACACTGATAAAGTTTACACTCCAAGTTTGATTTAATGAAAGATCTCTGAAAGATTTTAGTTCTCTGATAAACTTTTTTAACTTTTTTTAATTATATCAATCTAATTACATGACTAACGAATTTTGAATTTAATTTTATCTATTAAATTTTGTACTGTGATTAAAGCCCCCGATCAGATTCTTCCGAAAGATCATTATCAAAACGCACTACTTATTGGAACTGATATTAAAACCCAGTGGTAAAAATTATCCCTTTTGCACTGATTGGTCCTTAATTGAACAGAACAGAGCACCATCAATGATACACTTTTTGATTCATTTTTTGCCAAACTGGATAATATTTTTCAAAACATATACCAACCAAGACCTAAGGTTGCTCCTTCTGCCCGTACAAATATTCTTAAATCACAGTGATAAAATAGCCAACTTAGCTGGACAAAACCCATTTTCAAGGTAGTAGCAAATTTATGCTCTGTTTACTTTAATGCATCTAGGAATTTCAAATTCTTCGTAATCAAGAAAAAGTAATTCCGAAAATTTCATTTGTCTGAGAGTTAATGCGATAAAGTAAAGATGAACACCCAAGTATACGAATCGGAGTCATCAGTTTAATTTCAGTTCTGTAGATAAACAGTGCATACCAAGAGTATTGTTACATGTTTGCTATCCACACAAACACCTATACTCGTAGATTCGTTTATTGAAAGTCCAGGTAACACTTACTCACTACTTTATTTACTAATTACCCATTAACAACAATAGATGAATGACTGTGTTAACTATAATCACAATTAAACACTTATAAGTATCTTTCTTATTTCTTCTGTACTCGTTCACTTTTAACTTAAGACTGAGTCTCAGCCCACCGTACGTCTTATTTGTACATCCATTCACGCGGTCTAGAACATTCCAGAACATTCCCGGATAATCTCATCTATTCAGTATACACAGTTTAGTGGCATAACACTGTCCCCACTCCTTAAGCCTGAACGTCCCGGTCAGGCAGCTCATTGTTTCCTGCATACTTGGCTAGTCTCTCTATGTGCCTTCATCTTTCATCTTGAATTCGGTATACGACGTCGTTTATTCTGATGACGATAGTGTATGGTCCTTTCCGAGGGGGTGAAGCTTCGGGGACCTGCCTCGCTATGGCAATTCGGTCTCGTACCAGCTCATGAATATTCCTCAGAAACTTCATCGGCGATTCAAAGTTTCTTCCTTCGTCCAAATGCAACTCAATGGGCACGCCAAATCGACATACAAGATTGTCTATCAGAGCATGGACGACAGTGGCTGCTTCTTGGTTTGGTATGGCATAAGCTTTAGTCCACCTACTAAAATTGTTCATGGCAACCAAGATATATTTATTTCCATCATCTGTCACAGGGAATGGACCAGCTACGTTGATCGCAATTCACTCATGATATATACTTGCACATGGCGGCTGGTGGATTTAGGTTATGCCATATCTCAGTATTGGAGTATAGAACGCAAACAATATTTTAAGACAGGACTACCAGTATTGAATGAAGAAGTTTTGCAGAAAAAAAATTGAAATGAAAATTGACAAAAAAAAAATTACAAAAATGCGCTGCCGACCCAGATTACTTCTAGACCATTAGTAAAATATTGACAAACTATTTTTTTTTCGTAATCAGAAGGAAAATCTATTACCCCTTTTTTTGTTTTCGAAAATTTAGATTTTTTATAGTTATGACATTTTGAAATTTACACAATAAAGAACCTAAATTTCAAAATGTCATAACTTTACAAAAAATCTAAATTTTCGAAAACCAAAAAAAAACGGGGTGATAAATTTTTCTTCTGATTACGAAATAAAATAGTTTGCAAATATTTTACTAATAGTCTAGAAGTAATCTGGATCGTCAGCTCATTTCTGTAACTTTTTTAAAAGTTTTTTTAAATTTTTTTCTGGAAAACTTTCTCATTTAGTACTACCAGTACTATCAGTCGCCGTGCTGGCAACGTCGGCTTGGCTTTTTGCAATTAACGCTCTTCGACCGACGTCGCAAGCACGATGGATGTGTACACGGTGCGACCAACCCCACGATGCAGAAAGTCGTGCACACGGTGTGATCAACCTCACCACGAATAAACTGTGCACACGGTGCGACCGACCATGCTACGAAAAAGCTGTGTACATGGTACCGCCGACCCCGCAATAAAAGAGCTATGTACATGGTACGAAAAATTCTCGAGCTTGTTCTAAATTAATACGTTAAGAACTATTATTAACTTCTATGAATTTGTACATTGGTTAGTCGTTTAGGTTTTAATTTATATTTCGACATAGTATTTTTTGTTGGAAAAGAGGAGGACGCCTTGCCCTGCGCCAAATGTGCGCGTAGCGCACACTTTAAACATACATATATTAATTTATTCGGAGATTAGTCGTTTAGGTTTTAATTTTTTATAAACATATTAATATTTTTATTACAATTTCTTTTTAATCTTGTTCTATAACATATTAATTTATATGGAGGTTAGTCGTTTAGGTGTTAATTTTTTTTTAAACATTTTGACATGTTTATTAAAATTTCTTTTTAATCTTGTTCTGTAACATATATTAATTTATACGGAGGTTACTCGTTTAGGTTTTAATTTTTTATAAACATCTTAATATTTTTATTAAAATTTCTTTTTAATCTTGTTCTACAACATATATTAATTTATACGGAAGTTAGTCGTTTAGGTTTTAATTTTTTTTAAACATATTGACATGTTTATTAAAATTTCTTTTTTATCTTGTTCTGTAACATATATTAATTTATACGTTTAGGTTTTAATTTTTTATAAATATATTAATATTTTCAGTACAATTTATTCTTTATCTTGTTCTATAACATTTAATAATTTATATGGAGATTAGTCGTTTAGGTTTTATTATTTTTAAACATATTGACATGTTTATTAAAATTTCTTTTTTAATCTTGTTTAGGTTTTAATTTTTTTATAAGCACATACATTTTTTTTTACAATTTCTTTTTTAATCTTATTCAATATATACATATGAATATACTTTAATCTTGTTCAATACATACATATAAATTTCAACGCACCGTGTGCACAGTTCTTTTGTCGCGAGAATCTAAACATACATATGAATTTCAATGCAGCGTATGCACAGCTATTTTATTATAAAATTTTTCTATAACATATATTAATGTATAAGCAAAAATTTTTTTTTTCATTTGCACAGCGAAAAATAACCTCTTGTAAATAACACGTAAAATCAATAATTTAGCCATATAATTACTAAAATTTTGTTAAAATAATATTTACAAACTGCAATAATTCACAATTTAGTTGTAAGTTAGCAAGTAGTACAAATGTAGTAACCCACAAAGAGTTCTGAAATTTTCGGAAAGACGAAACAACGGCCGTACAACGCTGACGAGATTAAGGAAAGTTGAAACAATCGTATTTTTGTCTTTATATAACATATAATGCTTGCGATTAAACCACATTCCAATTCATAAACTTATATTAATTTTTTCTTTGTTTTAAATTTTATTTATTTCATTTCATATCCGTTGAAAAATTTGTTTTCGTGCAATGTAATATTTATAAATATTTTTTTTTTGTGATTTATTTCCCTTATTATATAAGTTAATTTGCTTTATTATTCTTTCCATTTATCGATTCCCTAATTTGTACAATTTTTTTTGTTATATTTTTCCTAGATTCTGTAAAATATAATAATCACGCTTAACCCATATTTAAATTCATGAGCAGATGAAAATTTTTTTTGTTTTAAACTTTATTTGTTTCATTTCATATCTGTTTAAAAAGTTGTTTTTATTAAATGTTTAAATTTATTTCCCTTATTTATCAAAAGAAAATTTTTACTTTAGTATTTTGTGTAATTTAATTTTTTCCACATTATCTTAATTTTTCTATTCCCTACATTCTACCAAAAAATTTTTTTTGCACCCTCAAAATTTGTTCGACGCGCCATTACGCCGTTACGGTGCATCAAATCGAAAACTATCATTAAGCATTTCTGCGCCGTTCACGATGTAGAATAACATGCCGCATGCAAATTTGGAGTTTTCAAGGTTTCCGAAATTAACTCCCCTCCCCAATGACCCCTCATCCCCCCCAATTTTTTGTGGCATCCTCGATTCCCACAACGAAGGTTGTCGGAAGCGTATCTGCCTTCCTCAAACGGAAATTTTTTTTTCGCGTGTCAAATATTTTCGAAGCGCTGACTTCCGTCACGTGGTTACGGTGCGTCATATCGAAAACGGTCATTAGGCTTTTCTGCGCCGTTCGCGACGTAGAACAACACGCCGTACGCGAATTTACCGAATACACGGTTTCCAAACCCCCCTCTCCTCGGCGCCCCCCTCACTCACCAATTTTTTGCGCCATTATCGATACCTACAACTTATACGTACGGGAGCGCATCCGCCTCCCGCAGATAGAAATAATTTTTTTCACGCGTCAAAAATTTTCGACGCACCGACGTCCGTCACGCTGTTACGGTGCGTCGTATCGAAAACGGTCATTAGGATTTTCTGCGCCGTTCGCGACGTAGAACGACACGCCGTACGCGAATTTGCCGATAACACGATTTCCAAATTTAATCTCCCCTCCCCGATAGCCCCTCCCCACTCCAATTTTTTTCCTTCTTACTCAGGTCCCACAACGTACGCGTACGGTAGCGCTTCTCTCTCCTGCAACGATAAGTTTTTTCTTTCGGCGCGCCGACGGCCGTTACGCCATAACGGTGCGTCGAATCGAAAACGGTCATTAGGCTTTTCTGCGCCATTCTCGACGTAGCACAACACGCCGTACGCGAATTTGCAGAAATCGCGGTTTCCAAAATTATACCCCTCCCCGACCCTCCCTCTATATTTTTGCCGGAAACCTCCCCTAGAATAATTGCCCCCCTAGGAAGCGCATTCCTTTATCTTCCGATCTTATATTTTTGTCGACGGTTTGAAAAAATGGCGAGAGCGCAGTCGATGTGATTCGATTTGCGACGAAACGACGCGTCGTACGCAATTCGCTCCCCTATACTTTTTTGTCAGCGACGTCATTTGCCTTTCTACCTGGGGAGTCGCGACTCTTCTCGTCTCCACACGGGGTAAGTCGCACCCCCCACATCCCCCGTGATGGGGTGGCGGATATGATGGATTTTCTTCATCTCGTATCGCCCTAATATCGACCTATGAGGTGAACGCGGGGTTCTAAAAGTCGCTACTTGATATTCGTGTTGCCCATTGGGCGGCAAGTGGGGAGAAACATTTTCTGCGGCCATTTTCTCAGCAACGGGAAGAGATATCGAAGCGATCTCGACAACGTTGTACTCGTTTCGTCTTCCCATACGGTACTCTCATGGCGCATTTTTTTTCGAGAAACCGGCTATTTCAAAATTCACCTCCACCCCGTCGAAAACGCGCAGACAAACCATCTGGGAATATGAGGGCAAAATGGCGCAAAAGCACCCCTTTTGGGGGTATAAAAAAAATAGTAATTATAATAATAATAATAACAATAATAGCGGAGACAAACATCACCTTAAAGGAAGAGGAGAAACGGACCAAATACCGCGATCTCCCGTACGAGCTCCAAGTGCTGTACCCAAGCTACTCGGTAAAAGTAGTCGTCCTAATAATCGGTGTACTCGGAGGGATAAAGCCTACGCTGCTCTCGGAACTAAAGATCATACCAGCCTGCCAAAAATCAGCCGAATGGTTGGCAGGACAAATGCAGAAAGCGGTCATTCTGGGTTCTCTCCGTCTGCTTAGGACGCATGATTCTGGTATCTACAGTCACTAACCCTGCAGGATGTTGGGAGTGACTGCAGTTAATGCGCCGGCGCGACTCCCGTGAGGCGTCGGAGGCTCGAAGAAGTGTAAAGTTATATAATAAAAAAAAAAGGAAATAAAATTTTAACATTTTTATAATTGTTTTTGTGGATGGTACGCAGCAAAAAAATTCAGAATATGTCTAGTATTATAATTATTCGAGAGATTTTGCATTGCATACAATCGAATTAATTGGAAAAATGAATAAATCGAATTCAGAATTGTTTTACAAGACCGTCAATCGAGTTATTATTATATTTAATAAATGATGATGGTGATGATGATGATGATGATGATGATGATGAAGACAAATGTTGTTGAACGATATTAGCAACAAATAAACAATATAAATGTATCTGTATTAAATAATAAATGAATAATAGGTAATTGATGAAGTGAAAAATAAATTGAAAGATACGATTAACCTACTTGCATTATTATTCATTTAAAATTGTAATTTTTATGGAATAGATATTGAGCGAAAGAAAAGGAGAGAGAGAGAGGAAAAGAGAGAGAAGGTAGTAAATAGGGAGAAATTAAAAAATATGGAGCAAATTGCTTTTCGTACTTAAGGGTTTTATATTACATATCGTATAAGTGCAGTTGCCGTAACATGAAGGTTTCCAGTTTATCTGTGTGTTTTGAAAGAGACCACGTAAATGCGATTTTAGATTGGAAACCTCTATATTACGGCAACTGCATTGGGTTGTTGGGTGAAAATTTGAAAATTTTTATTTATGATATGATGTCAAGGCTGGTTCCTGTCCATTATGGAATTGATGATGATGATGAGATAATGATGATTTCATCGAAATTTCTTGTACGCATTTTCTTGCAAACTTGAATTTTTCAAATGGCATGTAGTTTATCGAAGAAGTTAGTTATATTGTCTGAAAAATTAAATATGAAATAATAAAATCGTTATAAAATTGTATATGTATTATGAAAATGTGGAAGGTATAAATGTCGGAAGATGGAAAAAGTGGGGAACGAAAGGTGTTGGCTAAAACGATTATTACAGATTTTTTTTTCTACATACCACTCTCGACTATCAAAGATGTGAGTAATAATATGGCAATTTTTGTTGGACGTTTACAAATAAACGTCATGTGACATTTGATTTTGTTGAATTATTAAATATTGCGGAAGTCTTCCACCATTATCTGCGGAAAGAGATCTGCAAATTGAAAAGAAAAAAAAATGTAATTAATATTATGTCTTTATGTAATAATAAAATTTTGAATTATATTTTAAAAGTATAAGAATGATAGATCGCGTTACCTGATACCGTATAATCGATAGCAGATTAAGTACCTAATGTTCTTTATTATTTACTTCCATATTTAATTCTTGTTGTCACAGCAATTAAAAAAAAGTTAATTTAGATAATAAGAATAAAAAAAATTAAGTACTATCGTATCATATTTACTACCATTTAATTAATGATAAGTGTATCGATAGAAACGAAAGTCATATTTAATTCTTATATATCCAGTTGTTGGTGGCGGTGGCGGTGTATGGAATAAGAATAATATCGTTTCAATTATATATCCTTGAGAAATTCATAGATGAATCTTAAATAGTTACGACATAAATAGTTGGCGAATGTAGCAAAGAAATTCTTTACGTATCCTAAAATATTAAATATAAATTTGAAATGGTATTCCGAACCGGAATATAATATATTACAATGTAGTACCGTTTGATTATATATTTATCGAAGATGATGAAAATTTCCCCAATCGAAATGAACGTTTCGTTAATTCTTATGGAAAAGAATGTGGGTACAATTTATATTTAAAATTTTATTTAATCGTTATACGATGATAGCAGAAAATTTAATTGATTACATAAATAAATAATTTGAAAAATATTTGATACAGAATATATTACATTTAATCATTCGTCGCCATTCATCGATTCGTTTCTCACCAAGATTTAGAAAAGAAGAACTAAATAATAAAATTTAGTGAAACCGATCTATTTAAATGGCGGTGAGATATTCTGCTCCCATTAATGCAAATTATATATAAATTATATTATGTGATATATGATTTGTTTTTTTTGCATGTAAGCAATCATTAAAGATCAATAAAGATTATTTTGATTTTTATATGCCTATTTGGAAATTACAGAAAAGTTTAAATCTGTCGTCGATGCATCGATGCAGTGAAATTTGATGAGAATCTCATTAGCTCAATGAGATTTAGGAGCAGCTTTTCCATCTCCCATCGAATTTATGCTACTGCATATAAATTTAACAGGACATGGGACAGCTTCTCCGTAACGTCGAACCGAAAAATAATGAATGTAGTAAGACCTCCCCCGATGAAGTGGGGAGTGTTCGATTTCTTCTCTCTCTCTCTCTTCTCTCTCTCTCTCTCTCTCTCTCTCTCTCTCTTAAATATTGTTACACATTTAAAAGGGGATACTAACTAACAGAAAAAGGATTTTATAACAGTTCATTAATGTGTAATGTGTAGTTATTTTATTTGTGAATATAAAATACGCTGTTATGACGTCATTGTGCACCTAGCGCTTATAAAACGCAGGGCTCAATCCGATTTCTAATAATAATTAGATGCCATGGTTGCTTAGATGAACAACGTTCTTGTGTTAATTGTAATAAATTTAGGTATGTAAAAACAATAAGTGTATTTATCTAATGCCAAACAGTATAAGTATAGTGAAATAATAATTTACAGTCCACTAAAATCAGTAACGCTAGTGTTGCACAGCATTATTGTCAAAATAATCATAGGATAGATACTGGCAATTTTTTAAGAGGCTTTGCTGCCATATTTAAATCACATGATAGTTTTGATGGATTTTGTGGATTCTTAATATATAATATAAATTCTTTATTTCTGTGGGGAAAACTTTTTGCAATAATAAAGCCAAAGTTTAACACAGGATCCTCAAAAAAGTCCTCTTATTTCATTCATTCTATATCCATGAATTTCATTTTATTTGCTTAAAATGCTTATTATATAAATGTCAATACATAATCCTATATCACTTAAGTAAAACATTTTACACATATAAAATTTTAACTTAAATAAAATACATGCTAATCGGAAAGAAATATATATCGTCGTTTAAAAATCAATACTAGTAGAGTTTCTTATAAATCGGAATGGTAAAGTATGCGTACATACCGAAACATTTTGTTCGGCTGCAATAGACTTTTTTGACTTGGTCAAATTATCTGATATCAATAATTACACTATGATGTACAGAGTTACTCATTATAAATTACTAACCCCTTTTCATCGTTATTATTGCCTACAGAAAAAACATTTTTAAATAAAAGTTGTGTATTATGACTGAATTTTGTTAAAATGCTATCAAAAGTACAGTACCGTGCAGATTTTAGTAGATACAAAAAAAATAATATATATTTTTTTAAAAGGGATACCCTGTATATTATTAAATTTTTGGAATGATCCTTTTTTCCTGATTTCAAAAATTTTGATTATTTCATTAAAGAAATGTCACTTATCAAACATAATAGTTGTCATTTTCATAGCTCACTTTAATAATGTTAACTTTTCCATATGTACAGTAATTAGTTTAACTAAGATATTCGACATTTAATAACTCAAAAACGGTATATGGTAAGGGTAATATATGGTATATTTTTGAAATCAGGAACAAAGGATCATTCCAAAAATTTAATAATTTGCAGGGCATCCCATTAAAAAAAATATATTGTTTTTTGTATCCCCTGAAATCTGCACGATACTGTACTTTTGATTGCATTTTAACAAAATTCAGTCATAACCACACAACTTTTATTTCAAACTTTTTTTCTATAGGCAATAATAACGATGATAAGGGGTGGGTAATTTGTATTGAAAAACCCTGTACAATTACCATAGTAAACCTAACAATAGTATAACCTACATAATATATAGATACTTATAAACACTGGTTAGAACAATGCTACGAAATAATTACATATAAATAATGCAGTAATGACGACATTAATTTGAGTGTCTATTGTTGTTTATAGTTTATGCATCTAATAGGAAATGGAATAGGTAAATAGTAAATTAAACTTCGGATAAATCGGATTTTTGTTAAGCAAAGCAAACACTTTTTTAAAAAATAAAGATGTCTTTAAATATTTTCATTGATTAGTTAATTCAATATAAAATAACAAAACTCAGACAAAAGTATTAAAAACTTTCTTTAAAGAATGTTACCAAAATCACAATTTTATTAATATTTAAAATATGGTGATACTCAAATAAAATAACAGATAATACTAATAATTAAGGCTGTCAAAAATGTTCCGTGGGACAGTGGTGTACGCGAAATTAACTAATAGGAGAAACAATGAACTGTTACAATTTATAACAATGTATGTAAAACTTACCCTCTTAACTAGCTTGATGAACTAGCTTGCTTATCACAAAGTGGAGAAAATGAGTAGCCATTTTGCAGTATCAGGTATGTTTCTATAGTTGTCTCCATGAGTGATGTTCGATTTGGTGAAAATATATTCTTATATTTTGAAAACGACCGTTCGACATCTACTGATGTAATACACGCATACGTAAAATAGTCTTTGAACGCACTTAACGGAACTGGAGCTGCGCCATCACATATTTGTCTTAATTTGGTAAAACCGGTGTCTTTATTTAACACACTTGCGAACTTTTCTTTAACGCGCTCATTTGTTGCGTCACCTATAGCATGTAGCAGTAGATTTACTTCGTCCACTATTTCCAGTGACTCCGCTAACGACAATGCACTGTTTTATAATTTTTTTATGCTTTCATGTAATGGTTTATAGTTCTTCGCAATATTTTTTTAAAGCTGTTTCAATGGAAATATCTTCGAATTTTGTCTGGCTTTCCTTAATAGCTGCAGCCTCATCTGGATTGAATTGTAGTATCACAGCTTTTATTTGTTGGAAATATTCGGCATAATAAAAAAGCTGCCTGCAACCATATTCCCCAACATGTAACAATCGGCTGTCGTGATTCAGGAATACCGGGACACTTGCTATGAAATGCACGGAGACGTTTAGGAGATTTAAGAAACACTTTTTTGTACTTGCTATTAATGCATCCACCTCTGGAAAACCTTTTCGAATAGTTTCTGCCACAATATGTAAAGCATGCACTTTACACGTAACATAAACGTACAACCTTGTTCTTGCAAAGAACGGCCTACCGAATGTAATGTCACGGTGCCATCAGTCACAAACTTGAACACTTGACTTTTTGACAGTTCAAATTTTTCTAACATCTCCAGCACCACCCTGATAATTGTTTCGCTAGTACACTGACTTAGTCTCTTGCGAGCTAGTAACAGTGGAACTGTCGGTTTAAGAGGGTCCAATACTCGTACTATAACATTTAAAATAGAATTTTTTTACAATCTGTTGTCTCATCAACAGATAACCACAGCCGTGTATTTTTTAATTCACATTTCATGTTATTTACCATGTCTACATGTACAGTTAATAGATAGTTACATAACGTTGTGCGACTTGGTAACTTCACCTTGGCATTGTATTTATTCCAGAACTCTCGAAATGGTTGTTTATCGAGTATGTGCAGCGGAACATCACAGGCAATCAGCATTAATAGTAAATCAAACATAAACTGTGTTGTCGAAGGCACGCCATTTTTTTTATTTTTATGGTGTACACTATTTACGTGAAGTCCACAATCACGCTTATCCCAGCACATTAAATCTTTCTCTCACACTTTACAAATTATTTTAGCACAATCATAAAATAAATTCGGGAAATCACCTATGAATTTACTCACTTTGTCATCAAATGGCAGTTTTCTACCCCTGCGTACGTCTGCCATACTTTATTATTAAATTAGTAGCAACAACACAATACAACAAATAAAATAAAAACTAAAACAATATGCAGTACACCCAAGTGACTTAACGTGTACACAACTCGAAAGCTAATAATATACTAGACTGGAGAAAGAGTTTGCGGTCAAGGTGAATGCCGGCGACAGTAAGTACATCTGTACTCTACGACCATGATACACAGAAACGATTTGCAGGTTTACTAATAATAGTGGCCTATGGCCACATTATAGACGTAGAGAACTTCGACTAGTTATTTACGTCGCATATCTTAGACATTGATGATCAGTTAAATGGACGACCTGGTTGTGTACGCGTCGCGTGTATGTATCAAATATAACGATGTTGGGTTCACAAAGATCTTTAGGCTTTGCAACTTTTATTTGTAAGCATATTCCGGTATCTTGTATAAAATGTAAAGCTAGTGTTGACACATATTTCCCACTGAGGAAGATATTTAAAATGTACAGAACGCCTACGAAATAACGAAATAAAAAAAAACGAATTTCCGTATGCCACATTTCTATTTGATTTTATGTGTATGTATTGTATGTAATGTTTCATTAAAAATACGGAATAAAAAACAGTTCTGAGTATTTAGGAAAAAATATATACCAAACTAAGATTTATCGACAAGACAAACGAAATTAAAAGTGTATTAACACTGACGTAGTTTTCCACGAAACTCCAAAACTCTATACACTGCACTCGACGTGCGTTTTGCCAATCGAGTTTGCATCATCTGGAAATGATTAAAATAGTTTTAATCATATCCAGATGATGCCAGCTTGGTTGGCGATACGCGCGTCGAGTGCAGTATATAGTGTTTTGGTGTTTCGTGGAAAACTACATCAGTGTTATCTTCACATCAGAGATTCCAACCCACTTCAGGACTAAAAGTGTATTACAAAAATAAAAAATATAGATAACAGAAGACAAAACAATGGATGCCAAATGTGACAAATGTCTCGTTTTATGTACAATATCTACCTTAAGAGATCAATACGCATTCAATTAAATTGTACAATATGGATTTCCCAATATATTGAACAATATATAGTACAATGTAATATACACACAAACACACACAATCCTTTCCTACAAGTCGATTCTGTTGTTCTACAATTTGTTTGTGCTGCGAATAATGGGAAAATTCAAAGCATTGGCTTGCGTTATGCTTGGAATAGGTTTAATGAAAATTAAGAGAAGAAAAAACGTTTTTGAATGAAAGTATGGGAATATGAAACGGGAATCTCGTCTGGCATGGGCATTTTGATGGAACTTAAAGATTATAAAAATTATCTATCAATGCATAACGATACGCCGACGACACGGCCATGTACAGCCACAGCTGGAGCGCTCAAGCGGCGAATCAAATATTAAAGGCTCACATGGTACGTGCGACGGAGTTCTAATACGGAAGACGGAGACGATAGTGTTCTCTCAAAAATTTTTGAGTACTAAGATCTTGACGCTAGTTTCGTTAAATGGGGACCAAATTCACACAAAAGAGAGTGTTAAGTATCTTGGGGTATATTTGGTTAAACGTTTAACATTTTCAACTATATTAGTCAAACCGTCCGAAAGGTTTACACTCTATCCAGAAGTGTATTTCCACCCATGGCAAAGGGTAGTAAACTGCGTAGGACAAACAAAAAATTATTATACACATGTATATTGAGGTAGGCCCTTACATTTTCGGCGCCTGCGTGGTGCAGCACGTGTGTGACGACATTAAAAAAAGTTTTCGGTTTCAGAAAATAAACATTTCCGCCTCATATCAAATTCGAATAGATACACCTCCAACAGAGATCTACATGAGCGTTAAACGACATTGTACCCATAACGGACTACATTAAAAAACATTTCACAACAATTTTATAAATATCAATTTTCAAATAGTCCATTTTTAAACAACATCACAAGAATTAGGGAGTATAACGCGCCCTTTAGATTAAAACACAAATTACCATACCAGTTGTTGCCTATTTTTCGATAACCCTTTTAGGGCAACTCCACCAAAATTCCAAATTAATCTTCTTTTCCTTCTTTACTTTTTGTTTATTATTTTCCCTCAAAATTTGTTTTTAATTATTTATTGAAAAATTCATTATATCTTGTAAGTAAATATAATTTTGGATTAAACTAGAAATTGTTAAAAATAGAATTAAGTGATGTGACATAGCCGCCCAACAGACAAATTATATAGGATTTTTGAGATTGGGAATTTCCCTTCCTTGATAAACAAAATTTATCAGTGAAATATCTTTTAACCATATTTTTTTATAACCATTTTTAGCAATTTTTTTAATGCTATTTTGTTATTTTTAACCTAGACATAAGTTTTTAATGACATGTATTAATTACATCCTTTTTAATTTAGGATAGGTGTTAGTATTTTAAGATTAATTTTTAGATATCAAATCGACTCCATCCCTATCCAGCCCTTAATTGCCACGGCGCATCGCACCGAGGATGTTTCGTTGGCTATGGGCATGGACGTCGAACTGATTATTATGTACATTGTATTTGAATATATTTTTTTGATTGATTGATTGAATAAATTTCAGCAAAAAAATCTTGTTTTGTATCCAGCGATATGTTTATGTTTATTCTGGTTTACTCGTGGGCTCACTCACTGTCTTTTATTGTACAATATATTTGAACTTGTCTATTCACGCTCAAGTTATTGCGCAATTCCCTCAGTTATTTACAAATCATGTATATGTCATACATGTATATTGGACAATGTATATTGCCAACTTCGTAGAAACAATAGTTGTAAAAAATTTTGATAATAATGAAAGAAACTGTACGTGCGTCGTCTAAGAATACGCATAATTCTATGTATTTTTCGCCATTAACAGATGATACTGTTTTAAATATTATTAGTAATTTAGCTAACAAATAGTCGTGTTCAATTGATAAGGTTCCCATTTCCTTATTAAAGAATGTAAATATGGATTCGCCTATTACTTAACAATTCTAATAAATAAATCTTGGTCAGTTTCCTGCTTTACTAAAAACAGCAAAAGTTGTCTCAGTATATAAAAAATGTGATAATCAAAATATCATAAATTATAGGGCTATATCAGTATTAAATGCCTTTTCCAAGGTAATAGAAAAAGCTGTTTGTTGCAGTATCCCTCTATTTTTAAACGCAAATAAGTTTTTAGCAAGCTGTTAACACGGTTTTAGATAAGCGTATTTAACCAAAACAGCTACAGCAGACTTTATTAAGTCTATTAATGATGAACTCGATCAGGGCAAATATGTGATCGGGGTTTCCTTTGATCTATTTAGAGCTTTTGATACCACAGAATCGGAATTTTTATTAAGTAAACTCTCGTGTTTAGGTATCAGAGAACTAGTTAATAGGTGGATCAAATCGTATGTAACCAAGAGTTCCTTTCCTGTTAGAGGTGTACATACAAACAACGGTATCATACTGCATTTGGGACACCACAAGGAAGTGTACTAGGTCCATCACTGTTTCTGATATACGAAAATGACCTTCCAGAATACATAATAAATTATTGCAGGTTGTTTATATATGCACACAACAGTCATGCTTTCTACGATATCAATAAAGGATGTGTCTGAAAAAGTCCATTTGGTACTTACTTTGTTTAATAAATGGTGCGAAAGTAACAACCTTATTAGAAATAAAAACAAATCTGTCTTTGTAAACTTTTCTTATGGACACCGTATTATGCAACTTTTAAAATTTACACATAAATGATTGTGAAACCAGCTTTTCAGAAAATACAAAATTTTTAGAAACTATTGTTAGTCTGGCTGGATTTTAAGGCCAAAATTGATGCATTAATTGTAAATATAAAACAAATATTCGTTAAAATCTATGTGTCAGAAGATTCCATTCGGTTTGACATGAGATTGTACTTCTGGCGCAATTTATTTTAACACATTGGGGAACATGGCTAGCAGCAGTTGGATACTATTACATTAGTCTCAAATCATAAAGACTTTTATTCTGCAGTTAAATCGAAGAACATGATGAAGTTGCATACTATGGTCAGTTTTTCTGCAATTAAATCCAATTTAATCAAAAGCCATTTGTGGTGGAAGCGGCGACACTTGTAATTGATAATAATTATACCGTAGTACTGAACAATATTCGACCATTAGAAAATTATTAATTTATTGTCATTAGTAGTCAACGTACAAAGTGAAATAAAAACTCCGTGTCTCGATGACGAACATCCTACAAGTGATTTGAAAAGCTTGAAGTTTACAAAAATGTTACTGCGGTAGATATTGAAAGATCATTTTTGCTTTACAAGTGTGTTGCCCATAAGAAGGAGACGTTTTTCAGCAGAAAACAGAGAAAGTGTGTTACTCATGCAATTATTCACTGGTATTCAATATCAGCCAATGTTCTTGGTACGTGACATGTTAAAGTTAAGAAGTTTTATACCTGTAGGTAATATGCAGTTATTTTATCATCTCTGGTACACTAAATGCATTATTATTGGGAACGTACATATGACGGTACTTAAATAAGCCGCTGTTGAGCAATTCTAATAATAATAATAATAGTAACAAATAATATTGGTTTCAGTGATAATTAAAATGATGCACTACTGGACAAATAATAGTAATAGCAATAATTTATAGTTAGTTACAGGGAGTTTCTTTGGAAAATTGTCCTTTAAACTGTCGACCCTTTTTTCTTGAACTGAATTGGAACCTTTAATTTGGAACTAGCACTGAAATAGTTTCAATGAAATATGTAACCAAAACAGTACTTTAATTGATACTGTGAAAAGTGCGACAAGATTCATGTCACACTGAATGTTGCAAAGAGACTTTTTTTAAGCAATTTTGGGTTTTGATTATTTGACTTTCCAACAAGAACATCGAAAAAATATATATTTAGGTATATCTGTATGGTATATTATATATCCACATTATTTCTGAAATTATTTTTCCGGATGCTAAAATTCTACATTTTCATGTTATAAATTAAAAGCGAGATTAAAAGTATCTTTTTAAATTTCTACAACTTTGCTTAATTTTAATATGATACAAGATATCGAACATAAATAAATCGTTTACGAAAGAGCTTGCTTGGCTGGGTCAATTTCAGAAATTGAATTTTAAGTTTGGGTCACGTTAACTGGTCCAGAGGATTTGATATATCAACAACGATTAGAAAAGGCATCTTTAGGGTGACTCTCCTATAAATGTTTAATTTGGTATTTCTCAAGATATGACCATTAAACATGGGATTTATCTAGCCATTAACATATCGCAGTAGGTACTACAATATATCTGATTAAGAACATGCTCGAAAATTAAGTTAATAATAACAATTTTTAATACCAAAGAATCGGAAACACAGTTATAATATTGTACTTTCCTACTTGATATACCTTTTCAACAATTTATTATGTTGGATTATATTCTTAAATAAGAGATAGATCGTACTAACACTACCAACAAGATTTACAGATTTTAAACAGTAAAATTACCATATGTCCTTTTTTAGAATAGGTATACAGGGTACACATGTTACTTTCTCTTATATCTATAAAGTGTTGGCGTCGTGTTGTGAAGAAAATCAAGTTCCAGATTATTTTAAATGGACGTTTTAAGACACGAAAATAGAAAATTTATCCGATTTAGCATACCATCTGTGTAACTGTTCGTCTTTATTTTTATCTGTCTTTGTGTCTGTATGTCTATATCTGTGTATTGCTGGACATTGTCATGATATAATTTACTTGAATACGTCTCAACGTGATAATCTGAATCTTTATGTATAATACCTGGAGGTCCAAGAAAAAATTAGTGCAACAGGGAGGGTATTTATCAAGGGGGTCAGATTAACCGTTACTGAGAAAAAACAGTTGTTATCATATCGAATTTGAAATATGTGAGAAATACATTACGTTATTTATTTCGTTTGTCTCATTTTTCTTGGTTGTCTCATTTATATCATTTTACTTTGTTTATCTATTTTATCATGTTTATCATGTTTGTCTTATTTATCTCATTTATCGTATTTATCGTATTTATCCTATTTATATTATTTGTCTCATTTATCTCATTTTCTTATCTTATTTATTCTACATGTTTTTGTTTTATTTTTGATTAAAATAAATTACTTTTTTCCCTTCAAATTGAATATGATGATGAGAAAGTGATGTCGTAGAACACCTAGCCGAGACCAATTTTTTTTTACAAATCTAGACAATCCCTTCATGAACTCATCTGGGAGTCATGTTTTAATGGAAACTACAGTCCATTCCCCCATCATGTAGGTTTGATTAGTGGCTTTAGATTGAATTATGAGTCCTGAGCAGATGTAAAAGAGCCAATGATGTCCGCTTTTGAATTTAGTCTGCCAACCGCTTCGCTGATTTTTGGCAAGTATGTTACGATGCTCAAAACTTCTGCCATATGTTTTTAAGTAGAGCGTATTCTAGAATACTTTACTATCTCTCTTACGTATCGGTGCAAGATTGCGGACAACGTTGCACTAATTTACCACCACGAAAAACCCATACATACGAAATCATTAGTCGAATTACCGCTCCCACTAAGAGCCCTATTTGCATTGCCAGCCATCTACGTAGTGCGACAATTGTAGATAAACTGAATCTGAATAGGCAATAGGCAATACAGTCTAGATCTCGCTGCGCACACACTCTCCTTTCCTATATGAAAGACGGGCCTATCGGGAAACCGGTCCCGGGTTCACGAAAATGTCCAATCATAATAATGATAAATTTAGCCTTTGTATTTCCATATTGAGATAAAGACGCTTATTACTAACGGTTTTACTACTATAGATTGTTAAAATAACCCAGGTCAGATTCAACAAATTTGCTGAAAAATGGGGAAAATCACGTGAAATAACTTATTTTATATATAAGTTTTTTTTATACATAGAAAACAAATGCTTTATAAACACATAAATTGTTTTAAAGGTTGAAGCAAAACATATTTAGAACGAAAAATTACTATCGACTATCACCTAATGTGATTTGTGGTTTTCAACAGCAGAAGAAACTTGTTTGTCAACGTAATTTGCACTCATAAATCGGAATTTAAAATTTTCCATCTTTAACGTAGTAAATTCGAAACAAATATGTCGCCGGGGTAGTTTCAGAGCGCTTCAATATAATCAGTTTTAACTGTTTTAAATCAAAACCTCAATCAAAACCATTTATACATTTTGTACGCATAAGGTGTTATGGAATGTACCACAAATGTTGTATATTTAAATTTAAAAGTAAAATACGTCATATCATATCAATAAACTTATGTGCTGTGAAGACGATAGCTACGTTGCTAGTGAACTTGATAAGGAAAAAAATGTTTTGGGAAAAATAATAGAGAACCTCACTGAGGACAGTGAACTGGAAAAAAAATATATTTTAAAGATTAAAGCTAACCAAGAATCTTTTCTTCAAGAAGCCATGAAGATATAGGAGGAAACGCATATGTTGTTAAATTGGCAACAATTTTTTATTCAAGATAAAAAACAACATTGCAGATTTAAATTAAAAAACTGAAATTTCATATAAAATAAATATGAATAAGTTCTGTTAGTACACAAACTATTTCTAAAATCAACAAAAACGCTGTAACTCTTATTGATGGTTCTTATAAAACATATAAAAAATTACCAGCTAAAGAAAAAAACACATCGCAAAACTATCATACTCAATATGAACAAAAATCATCCAGTAATCTTTTTATATAAACAAAATTAAATTTGAATTTTAGTTTTATTGTAACAGGTGTTCAAACAAATTTCCATTTTCTTGGATATACAGTCTTGCTCGACGTTCTAAAGTCTTAGAAGCCCGTAAAGTCTTGTATGTATTTCTTCCGGCCTGATTTATACTTTAAAGTAGTTCTTCTCGTGCATTTCCTTCAGTGACGTAAACCAAACCCTTCATATAACCCCAAAAGTAAAAATCTAATGGGTTTAGATCCGGTGAACGAGGTGGTCAAGCTATAGAATGACCTCGACCTATCCACCTGCCTGGAAAATTTTGATGTAACCAAGTTCGAACATTGCGCCCAAAGTGGGCAGGTGCGCCGTCATGTTGAAAATGCATATTTTGTCGAACCTCGTGTTGAACATTTAACGGTAATAAATTGATAAGGTCGTTTTGAAGGAATTTTAAATACTCTTCTGCATTAAGACGATTGGGGAATTCTATTGGACCAATTACTTGATCCCCGATTCTGACTGCACACATTAGAAGATATGTTGACTTAAACTTATGAAATTATTTCAATGAGAAAACTCGGTGCATTGTTGCACCAGATGATAGAGAATATTGATATATTAGCCAAAAATTTAACTTGTTTTGATTATATTATTATAGTTGGTGGATCTAACAATTTTGAAAAAGACGGACTACCTTCTTTCTGTTACATTTGCGACAAATTAAAATTATGCACGCATACCAATGTGATTTTTGCATCCTTTCCCTACAGAAATAAGGATTATGAAACCAATGGATACATTTACAAATTTAACACAAAACTATATGACTTCTTGGACAAATTTAATTCATGCAGTTAAGAATGTTTTATTTTTGCTGCGACACACAGTCAACAATCAAGAAAATTTAAGCTTAGCTGCTTCTATAATAGTGAATCTCTTATTCTCTAATAAATACTCGTATGTATCAAAAACATTCAGACTATTGACGTATGTGATAGCCTCTCTATTTTAGTAGAAATGTGTGAATCACAGGATCTTGTGACCGATGTAATAACTTTAGATAATAGTATTAACATTGTAGAAATGTCTATTTTATTTTACCCGAGGCTCTCACAAGTATCTTTCCTAACTTGAATGACAATTTATCTGATATAAATTCGGTTAACGTGACATCGGTGAAGTCTAGAAGAATGTGCTCTAGTTCTAGTAATTCGTTTAATGTTTTTCATTTAAATTTTCAATGCCTGAAGAACAAGGTAATTGAATTGGATGTATTTCTGTCTAATAATAATATTGATATCTTTTGTATTAACGAGCACTGGTTCATTGACGACAAGATAGGTTTTGTGGATTTAGATAATTATTTTTTTAGTCTAAAATTTTTGTAGAAAGAATACTGTTCATGGTGGCGTTGTCATTTTCTTCCAGAAGAGTTTTAATTGTTCTCCTGTTATACAAATTAATAAATTGTCTATAGAATTACATTGAAAACTGGCTGGTGTTGCCTATGACAATTTTATTATTGTAAACATGTATTAGGGGATTTTAAAATATTCTTACAAACACTTTCATGTACTTTGGATTTTATATCATTAAAAAATAAAGAGGTAATATTTACTGGTGATATTAATGTTCAGTTTAATAATTCTAACAAACATACAAATTCACTTATTTAGTTCTTATGGTTTTACGGCATGTAATAATTCTCCAACCCGTCGAGGTTACAGCCTTGATAATATATTTATGAATTTTTCACTAGATGGTTGTATATCAAAAACAAGTGAATCAAAATTATCTAACCACGTTGGTATAGATTTAAGCATTATCAACATATGTGGGATTTACCGATCGGTTTCCAGAGATGGCTTTTACAGATATAATATAATATATTGCAAACACCTATTCATTCCCAAACTACAAAAACATATTAAGTGCATTTTATTTAAGTTTGCAATGTTCATGGTAACTTAGTTTTGTCAGTGAATGCACTATATTATATTAAAACGTAATACATAATAGATTTTTTCAAATTACAGTATATTGGTAATTTACATTACTGAAGGCCAACTGCCGGCCCTAGCGTGGAGGGAAGAAAACATATGACACGATCAAACAGTATCTTGCATAGCGTGGATTCGGACGTAGGTACTAAAAATGCGGAGTTAAAATGTCACAACGTACTAAACCGACGGAAGCTACAGTAAATTCTTAGATTTGCGATATTGCCGATTTACAGTTTGATGGTAGACAATTTTATTGCACTAGATGTAACAAAGCAATTTCGTGGTCATGCAACACAAATATAAACAGACATATTTCCTCAGAAAACTATAAACGGAGTGTAGGCGGCTTTACTTACAGTGACATGCAACGTTATTTTAACTTAAATTTAGTGAAATTTATGATAGGATGTAACATACCATGGTCGATAAACAATCCACTTTTTAGACAATTTTTAGAAAAATGTATTAGTGCCAAATAAAGCAATGTTAACGTGCCCTCGGGGTCTACATTAAGAAAAAAATATTTATCAACGGAGTGTGAAAATATTAGACAGAAAATTTCTTCTGAGCTTAATGGGAAGTACATCTGGCTTAGCGTAAACAAAACCACTAATGCTTGCGGGTTTAAGGTAGCGAATGTTTTAGTGGGTGCATTGGAGGAAAATTGTTCAATGACTAGGTACTTGATTGCCTCTAAAGTTTTAGAAGCTACAAATTATCGCACTATGGCGAAAGTAGTGAATTCAAGTCTACAAGAGTTTTGGGGTGACAAATATGCAGAAAATAAGGAAAAGTTCTTATTATTTATTACCGATGGAGTGAATTATATGAAAGCTGCTGGAAAATTCTTGAAGGAAACATTTCAGAATATACTTCATGTAACATGTTTAGCACATGGGCTTCATAGGATTGCTGAAGCTATTAGGGGGTGCTACCCTAATATTGATAATTTGATATCTAGTGTGCGTGTGCGTGTGCGTGTCCGTGTCCGTGTGCGTGTGCGTGTGCGTGTGAGTGTGCGTGTGCGTGTTCGTGTCCGTGTGCGTGTGCGTGTGCGTGTGCGTGTGCGTGTGCGTGTGCGTGTGCGTGTGTGTGTGTGTGTGTGTGTGTAGTTTACTACCCCTTTAGCGCCAATTCTCTTTGAGTGAGTGTTTATAATAAATTTACTTTATTAACTTTGGACAATAAGAAATTCGCTAAAAAAATTTCATGGTAAAATATCACTTCATATATGCATGCAAATCTGACACATGAACACCTAAAGCCAACCCTGGTTTTACGTCATATTCGATCGGTAAATCCCACGTATGATTATCAACTGCAAACCTTTACAAACATTTAAAAAGATTATTCTCAGGCCTATTACTGATGTGGGTTTATTTATTTTAAATATTTAGTTGAACTATCCTAACTGAGAATTTGTTGACAATTCGTTTTTGGACATTAATGCCAAAACAGTAAAATATTACCTTTAGACATGTTTCTCCCCATAAAAATATAAAATTTTTCACAATGACAAAAAATTAAGTTAGATTGGTTCACAGGCAAGCTTCGAGAAATAAGAGAGTTATTGCATTTTCTTTTAGATTTGTATGAAACAAAGCCTTCAAGTGATTTGAAGGAATTAATCAAAAACAAAAAACATATCTACAAAAGTGAACTTGAAAATTATTTATAAAACGCGACTACAAATCTTTCACACGAGGAATTTAAATTTTCGGAAGTGTCTTATATTCCAACTGTCCGATATAATAAATAATTTGAAAAATACGAAAACTAAGTATGCATATGATATATGGTAATACTAACCTGTATTAAATATATTCCGAAAATGTTTAAACTGTATAGTTGTGTTATTTTGAAAATAGTAAATTGTTTACTATCAGTATGATTACAGATCAAAATCATCCACGACGTTAGCAATTAAATAATGGTTTTAAGTGCAAAGAGTACAAATCTTAGACTTGAGTAATGTTTTTGATTGCGTGTCACACAATATCTTAGTAAGTAAATTACATTTTTATAATTTTTCAGACAGCAGTAAACATTTAATTCTATCCTATCTGACAGATAGAATCCAACTTATCAATTTCAGTAATGACAATTCAGATCTATTAGGTATTAAATTTGGCGTACCTCAAGGTTCTGTTTTGGAAGAGTACTGTTTCTTATTTAAGTCAATGGCTTTATAAACACTCATTTTTCTTGTTTGTTTTATGACTTGTCAAAGCCCTATTATGTATTTGTGACCAATAATGATCTGATCTGATAAATAGTCATAAATAGTGTTAGTATAAATATATTGAAATTGTTTTTGTTTATTCATTCATTTCAGAATCACTTAAAAACATCAAGTTAATGGCCGAAACTACAGTAACGTTAAGTAACAATAAATTAGTGATAACAAAACAAAGTAAAATGTGTTTTTTGTTATAAAACCAAGATTAATTGTCACAAAGTAACGGCTTACACATTACACAATTCATTTTTTTTTAATTATTCATTAATATCCAATGTTAAAATAAATAGAATGAAGTGTCAGGATAATAATGTTTTTCCAGGTTTTTTTCCTCCATTTTAAACTCGGTCATGAAACATTTAATTTCTTTCTACTGATTTACTAATAATAAAATTTTATAAATATAATAATATAAAAGAACGTCTGTCGGTAATAATTTTCCAGATGAAAATGATATGGAATACACATTGTTGCCATATAACCTTAATTGCGTTTTTAATTTTAATCTGAAATTAATTAAATATCAATTACAATAGAGACAAAATTTAATTCGACAAAATGTCTCCTGTAAAACTGAGTGATCGTATTTCACAGGGTCTTATAAAAGCCACACCTGAATTTTACTCCTATTATTGTAAATCGCAACATGGATAAAATTATATCATTATTGATCTAGTTTTCCTCCCATCTGATTTGATAGGCTGGTGATTTTGCGTTTGGATGTAATGGAGTATATCTAATTGAACTTGTATATCTAAAGTCTACCATGAAAATTAAATTTAAATTAGAGGTAGCAAATTACATGTTCCTGTTGGATATGTATGAGCTCTTTTTGCCATTAAACTGTTCCCCCAAGCTCTTGTAATCCATAGCGAAGTCAAACGTTGTACCTATTTGAGGTCAAATAAGAATATTAAAACGAGACAAAGGTTACGGTAGAAACATTTCACTGCTGAAATGTGTTTCATATAACCCTAATGTCGCTCGACAACCTATGAAAGAACAATTTCTGTCGGAAGCAGAAGATTTAGTTTAAAATATAGGCCAATTTAAATTTTAGTTTAAAAAATTTCTTGAAACTTTACTGTTTTACAAAGATTAATTGGCCTGCTTTCGAATAAACTGTGTTTCATTTGAATAGACTAGCAACTATTTTTTTGTATTTAGGCAACTTCTGAAACTTGATGATTTTATCAGATTTCTAATATTTTAGGGTATACACTAAAATAATCTCATATTTGTGAGTTACATATTGGATAGTGGATATGCATTAGAAATAAATTGTATTAAAACTGCTTTAATATAGAGTATTTCTATAAGATTAAGCCAATATTTAAAGATTTCATATCTCCTCACAATAAGGGAAAATATTCATCTGAACGCTAAATATCAATGCATGAAATATTATTTGTAGTTATTTGGCGAGAATTTATTAGCACCAAGTCGTTCGTATACACAACGCACGTGTAGATGTGGCAATGTGAGCCCATGACAAATATCTTCCCAGTATTCTTTACACTCTAGACACGATGTGTATGTACAAGGTGAATTTCAATGTTTGTATAGGGTAACTCGGTAACTGTAAGAGATACAAAAAAATGGAAGACACATTTTCGATTTTTTTTTTGACAAATTCACTGGCGAAAACAAAAATTTGCTATCGGCTTTTTTTTCGAGTTATAAACAAAAGTTCGATTTTTTCGACTTTTAGACACATCTTGTTTGTTTGTAAAGTTATGAAAAAACAACTTTTACATTCTTGAGGTACTTTTTTCTGTATAATACAGTTGTAACGAAATTGCAAGCTATCTCATTCCAGTGTGTTGTGTTCCACGATGAATTAAGTTTCAGCCAGTCTAGTCTAGATGGTGCCACTGATTTCTACTGGAACAGTTGGGTTTGCAGATTTTTGCACTAAATATCTTTATTGCTCATACTCTACTCTCAAATGTCTGTCTCTTTCCAAACTATAATCGAGTTTAGGTAGCAGAATACTACGATGCTACCTTCTTCTTACTAGGGCAGCCAGATACAGTGGTTGTCTCTGGTGCCGCGTTCTGATGGAAACCATCTCTAGTTCTGCGGTCTGGTAAGATTTATATGTTTTCTGGTATTATCTTGTGATTATATGTTCATCATTATTTAAAAAGTTGCTATATTGATTTAAAGTACCTTTGAGGTAATTTTCATAATAATATTGTACCGTAATTATCTTAATTTACGCCTTGGGCGAATTTGCTTTTCTGTGATCAGTTCACTTTGGTTCTTTGGAACAGCCATCATTGATATTGATTAGTATCAATTTATCGTGCCTTGCTGGCAATTTATCTAATATCTCTTTGATATTGTAATAATTTCGTGTGTTAATTTAAACTAACTTTCGGTTATTGTAAATTTTAGATTTACTAGGCAACGGATGTCGCCATTTTGTATCGTAGTTAGTTGTTTTCTGTCTTTGTATCTTGATGTTATGGAGTGTAGAGAAGGAGAAACGTCTCCGTGTTAAAGAAATGTGATCGGATTTTCGATGGAAGAATAGGTGGCGCTGATTTAGAGGAGGTATTCTACGTGATTTTGTTTTTACTATTTTTATTATTTTTTTACGCTGTATAATTCTTTTCAACACCTACATAATATTATGTTTTCGTTAGTTTATAGAATCTGAAGCTAGTTTCAGAGATATAGTAAGTGTTTAACTTCAGACTCAATCCCATAATACGATCAGCGCCACATCTCAAACCTTACAGAATTCAGACCACATTTTGAACGTACCGTCCATAAGAGACGTTCCTCCTTCTCTACACTCCATACTTGATGTTTTAGGTCACTTAGCTACGTTGGTAGCGCTCTCTAAACAGTGGTGACTGGTGACATTTGGAGATTGGTACACCTAGGTGGCCCAAACCTATTTGTTTATAACCTGTGAAAATTGTGAAAATTATCTAATTTGGTGCATTTGTTTTGTGGTGGATTATTTTATACCAGTGCATATATTTATCAACCAGATCTCAGAAACGTAAGGTTTTTCTAAATTTAAAATATCGAATGCTTACTTGAACGTTTTCTTAGTATTGTCATGAACGCTGCTCTAGTGGAGCTTTACCTAGTTCTCTGGCAAAGATACCTGCCTAGTTATCTGGCACTTATTTAACTGTTAATTATCTAACGTAAACATATAGTCAAGTATATATCTTTATTTAACTTTATCTGCTATTCATTAGAACCTCTCTCCGAGGAACTAATAAATGATTTAATTTAACGTTACCTTTAATTTGAAAACTCTCATATTGTTTTATATTTAGCAAATATTTATTTACGTTATCTTTCTAGTTGTCTGTCTGTATACAGACATTCTAAATTCTATTTTCTTGAAGATTAACTTCTTTTAGTACAAAAATATCTTAACATTTAGTGAATACCTATTTCACTTGTTTATTATCGTAGCTACACCTAGTTTATTTGTTGGACTAGTATTTTGTCTATTTAACGTAACTTTTATTGATACTCAAGTTAGGTTAAGTCTTCAACTTCCTAAAATATTGTAGGACACTGATCCTAGTTTGTTTAGTTTGCAATTTACTCTGTAAATTTGTATTAACTCATATTTTGTCTACGCAGCTGGACAAATCAAATGTCACAGCTTTTAACTTTGTTTTGCCTATAATACTGATCTCATAAAACTCTCCCCTTTTTATGTTAATACCTGGACAAAGAGAAGAGGATAACTGATGGATCGAACTGATCATTATATACTGGGTGGAGCAGGAAAATTATATTTTATACAACTGGCATTTTTTCTCAAGGGTAACTGCAGTACTGACAGTGGTAAGTCAATTGACACCGAACCCATTAAGAGCCAGCCGTTGGTGGATTCTTCGCTGGACTAACCCATTGGAAGTTACGTAAGATCTTCGTCCCCAGTAAACATTTACATTTGGTCAGAAGAAATTTGTGAGAGATCAGGCATTTCATTTTTCATTTTGTTGACTTGTAAATATTGTGTACATATACTAGTCTTGATTATACTTTTTATAAAATAATATCTTTTTATTCAACTTCCTTACCAACCGAATTCAAGTTTTAACGTTATCTTTACCTTTTAAAATAAAATTTCAATTATTTGGTACTTGCAAAAGTCCTGGCGCCCAGCCTAGATTTTGGTGATAACTCAAATCAATCGAAGCCCTAATTCACGACCTGCTCACTGAGCTACCGGTCAATAAGTACAACCCCAGCTTATTGTGTTATGCCAACAATTGGACGGGGGTGTTGTACAGTGTCGTCGAGAAAATTAAAAAAAGGTGCAATTTCGAGTAATGGCATATAGCTGTATTTTTAAAATGGGAATCATGGTTGGCTATGGTTTAGTTAAAAAGAATTTTTTTCTCTCTTTCAAACTATATATCATATGCGGGATCACTTTTGATGTGTAAGTATTTAACACTGAAAGTAATCATAATTTCACCCCATTTAATAATAAAAGTGAAGATGTTTTACGAAAATTACAAGAAATATGATATGCTAGCATGCTTTAATCAAAGTTATAACAACTGTGATATTGCATCCGAAATATATTTCAATCGCTATCCAGAAAGAAGACAACCTAATAAAGTTATTTTTAAGAAGTTAAAAGAAAATGTCATTAATTGTGAGCCCTTCAATAAGCCAAGACCAAAAAATTACAACATTGAAGATGCTGAAGAAAGTTCTATAACTATAATTGGACTGGCGCGGTAGTTGCAAATCCTTCAATTTCAAGTCTTCAAATTGAAGCTGATTCTGGGATTTCAAGACGTCGAGCTTTGGGTATTTTGAAGACACACAAATTCAGGCCTTATACAATAAGGAAACAACATCACCTGCAACCAACTGATCCTCAGCCACGATTGGAGTCTTGCATATGGTATCGTCAAACAAGTCAACAAGATCCATTCTTCTCCAGAAATGTTGTATGGACAGATAAAGCCTACATTAGCAGTGCAGGAATTTTCAACACGATCTCAGGGACGCTTTGGTTTTAGTGTTTGGTGTAGTGTAGAGGAATTTATGGACAATCTACCCTTAGTTGAGGCAAGAAATCAGTTCCTCCAACAAGATGGTGCACCACCTCATAATATCAGGACCGTTTCAGAATTATTATTTGAATATTGAATATATTGAATAAAGTATTCTAACATATCATATTTCTCGTAATTTTCGTAAGATATCATCACTTTTACGTTTAAATAGGGTGTAATTATGACGGAAACAGAATTATTAATATGCAGTTTATTGATAAACGGATAAACACTGTCATAAATGACACACGCCTACTTGGAATAAATATAAAAAAACGCAAAAAAATAATCTACTAAAAGATTATTTTCACTATTAAATACTTACACATCAAAAGCGACCCCACATATAATATATAATTTGAAACAGAAAAAAAATTTTCTTTTTAAATAAACTATAGCCAACTATGATTCCCATTTATAAAAATAAGTCCTTGACAGCTTAGATTCTGCCCAAGTGTACAGTACTTGCGTTTGAGTTTCAGTTAATGGCGGTTTTTCCATAGCCTACAAAATTCATCATGGTAGGTACAAAATAATGCATATCATAGGAAAATTCGCATACCTTATAAAAGCACTTGTGAATATATTTTCAGTAAGATTATCGAGAAACGCTCAATCCAGATTCCTGATTCCAACGTGCAGTGATCTCTCAACGTATTTCTTCTTTCTAAATTGCAAACTTTAACTAAATGACTCAAATTTCTTTCAGGCAGTTTTGGACCTTCGCAAATTTTTGCTTCACAAACGGCAATAGATCACTTTCACCATATCTTTTAATTACATTATCAATAGTGGTCATTGCTACAGATTGTCAAAATGATATTGCCAGATAATAATTTCACACACATTTTTCTCAGTAGCTTTACCGGGTCCCATGTTTTTAAAAAGTTAACGAGATACTGGCTACAACAAATAAAACAAGATCGTCAATACAATGAAGTAATCAGGAATTACAAAACAGTAGTAAAAAATGAGATGTTGCCCGAATTCAAAAGAAACTAAAGGAGGCAAATATTTCAATCGAGTTATTAAAAAAAAAACATTAAATATATTTTTTCTATTTTATGTTAATCTTACTTGTTCCTGTTTATCTTGTCTAGATATGTAACACTGTGTAATACATATACTATGATTAGTACGGAGTCAAAGTAGCTCGCAGTAAGAAGAATTTTGTAAGAAGAGAAGACCACTTTCATTGTTATTATTCAAATAATAAATAATTTGTTGTCTCAAATAGTTTGTAATTTAGTGAAACTTTTTAAATTATTATGTATGCATGAAATATATTTTTATTAAACTTTCAGAATATTAATTTGTCTATATTTATTTTAACATAAATGCCAAATCAAAATACTATTTCTTGGGTTTAATTTCATAAATATTTATTGAAATACCTATAATTACTATACCTACCTATACTAATTAAAAATGATTTAAAAAATTGCTGAATAAGTTAATATCACTTTTTGTTGCCTAATAATAACAGATGTGTAGTTTCTAGTGCTAAGTTAGTCAGACATCAAATTTCAATTCTGAACCTAAATTATTTTTATCATGCTGTTTAAACTGTAATCAACTAATCAATCAATAGTTCAAATTTCTTTATTTTCTCTAAATAATAACGGACTTTGATGTGAATTGGAGTGAGAAGTTAATTAAAGTGAGATGAAGCTAGCCCTTTGTGACGTTTCGCGATCTGATAGGCTAAAGCCTAAATGCGATAACAGCTTTGTTTATAAGTAAGGCTGGGAATCGAATACGAATAATTCGAGTAATCGAATATTCGAGCATTCGAATACGAATTATTCTAATGGGAAATTATTCGAATATTCAAATATTCGAAATATCGAACACTCGAATATATTCGAATATTCGAATACTCAAATACATTCGAATAATCGAATACTCGAATATTCGATTACTCGAATATTCGAATACTCGATAATATTGGAGTTATCCAATATGCGATTATATTTGAGTAAATTTGAATATTAAAATATATTATTAAATTATGTACGAATAGGTATGCAGTATGCATCCAACCAAACTAGGTAGATAGTAGGTATAGGTAGGTACCTATTCTAAAATCTAAATATATAAATAGACCACATTAGTGGCACGTTTTACTCCCAGTCAAACTATTCCATCTCTTTCTCGCCTCGACCTTATTCTTACTGTACTAAGGCAGGGGTTAAAATTAAATTTTAAATTTTAGAAAATATTTAACTATTGACTTTTCATGTATTTGTTTTACCTTCACAATCTGAGTCTTTTTTAAAAACATTTTAATTTTAGAGCACTTTTATTTTTTCGAAAAGGAAAAATAGTTATGACACAGAAGTATAATAAACTAGCTCTGTTTTCGTTTTATTTAAGCTTCAATAGTTAAATGTGAACAATAGCGCCTCAATCCTAAAATAAAATACTAACTATATAATTCTGACCCTTAAAGCACATGTACAATAGACATACCCTTTTGTGGGTATGGAAAGCAAATCAAATTGCCTGCTTAGTGGATTACGTCACGACTATTATTGTGGTCTATCCAACCAAATACTCAAATAGAGTATTCACTATTCACTAGTATTCAGTGCTATACCTATTAATAATGAATATTCGAGGATCCGGATTATTCGGATACCTATTCGAATTCGGATTATCGAGTATTCGGATTATTCGAGTATTCGAATATTCGAATTATTCGAATAGGTATTCGAATAATTCTAATTATTCGAATATCCAAATACTCGAATAATTCGATAATCCGAATATTCGAATATCCGAATAATTCGAATACCTATTCGAATAATTCAAATAATCCGAATATTCGAATATCCGAATAGTTCGAATATTCGAATATTTTTTCGAACGAATATTCGAATACTAAAATCTGGAAAATTCTCAGCCTTATTTAAAAGCCGTACTTCTGGCGAACGTCCCATTTATGGAACACAAAAAATAAACTTATGACTTGTATCTCTTAGCGTTTTCAAGAAGCGAAAAGGGTCGAATCAAAAATTAAACCACCCTGTATATCTAAAGATAACTATTAAATTTCAAAGTTGTAAACCTAGCACCATGTTTGGAGATACGTCTAGTGCATAAATTGGTTGCAAGATTGCAAGAAAACCTTTATCACAGTCGACCAATTTAAACTAAAAATAGTATGGTTAGGTAACGACTCCCCAATGGCTTATTCACAAATTCAAAATTTATTTAGCCAGAGCTGCATAAGATATAATTTTCTAATATAAATTAACTCGATTGCATTTTATTTCACAAAGATAATGACTTAACTAATTGCGCACATATCCTTTAAACGAATTTACAACTTATATATCTCACGGAGAAAGTGTTTGGAGAATAGCAGTTTGTCTAAGTTGACGAAAATGTTGCCTCGGTTTCATCATTAACTTGAGTAATTAGTAGGTGCTCATTAGACGCTCCTGATAAATTATATACATTAGAATCATTTCTGGCACGTATAATCTAATACAAGTTAATGTACAGGCAGTAAACCTGAAGGGTTGTAGGAAAACGGAGGCACGAGGTAATGTTGCTTAATGAATCGCCCTTGGTGCCACGTGTGAGGATCGTTACGGTGACACAAGCGTGCGATCCTATAATGTGTGATGGGTAGCATTGTAGCATATAAAACCAGCATACAATATAAATATAATAAGGTTTTATGTTTACAATTTTTTTGGTTTCAAAATAATTCTATTTGCAATAAAATAACCTCAGATTAATAATACTAGAAGATGAGTTACAAAACATAAAAAGTTGTCCGATTCATCTACATCCTACGCGACGTACGTAAATATTATTGCTGGTGTTAGTCATATTGGTCAGAATCATGAACGCAGCACGATGAAACCCGATCGGTGCTCGATCTATCACCGTCTTGACAACAAATTGTGTTCTGGAAGACGACGTCTGTCATTTTAATCTGTGTTTTTAGTGATGTTAAAGTTTTGTGTTATTTTGTACTGGTTAATAATCGATTTTTAGTTATAAAAATTTATTTAGTGAATATTTATTGAGGAAAAATGACCAAGAAGTGTGTAGTGTGCGGCCAAAGAGGAAAACTACGGGGTTGTTTATCTCTTCACAGGTAAGTAAATGAAACAAATCAGGGCCGGCATAATGTGAAAGTGTGAATGCTCAAAAATAACTAAAATTATTGATAGCTTTACAAAAACAAAATCAACAACATTTGATTCCATTTGAACATTAAAAAATCCAAATTTTATCAAAAAAGATACTTGTACAAAAAAATTTATTTTAACTTCAATGGAAATTTCATTCTTAAGGTTGCTCATAAACTGTAGATGTTTTAAAGTCAACTGTTTTTTTTATTCAATTTTAAAGGTTGTTATTAAAAATGTGTTTATTTTCAGATTTCCCGAGAATCTGGAGAGAAGAAAAAGTTGGCTGAAAGCTTTCAAAATGAAAAATGCAAGTAAGTGGCACTAAGTGTGTTCACAATACTATAAAAAAAGTGATTATGATTTATAAGATCTGGATTAAAAGTGTTGAAAATCAATGCTGTTCCATTTGTCCCCTGGCAACACGATCACCACTTCGTCACACGTACTGTCCAGGTTAGTAGAGAAAGATTGAAAATTAATAATATGCTAAATAGTCACTCATTCATACCTCATGAAATAATATCAAGTATATAGGTACCTACCGAGCATCAACCGTTATGTTGATGTGTTACTTTTATTGCAGTAATGTAGGTTTGTATATTTCAAAGAAATCTCATTTGTATTAGCATTGAAAATTTAATTCCTTCGCCACCATTAGTACCCAAGGTAGCAAGGTATGTTAAATTTAAATATAAAAGGCCTGCCACTTTAAACTCCCCTGGTCCTTATTTTTTTTTATTTTTTATGTCCGGTACATCAAATTGTAGATATGTTTAAGTTCTTTAAATGTAGCGTGCAGTGATCCAAACATTTTTTTTTTGGATCACTGCGCTGTATATTTAAATTAAACATACCTTGCTATCTTGGGTACTAATGGTGGCGAAGGAATTAAATTTTCAATGCTGAAACAAGTGAGATTTCTTTAAAATATACAAACCTACATCACTGAAATAAAAGTAACATATCAACAAAACAGTTGATGCTTTGTAGGTATCTACTTGATATTATTTCATGCGGTATAAATAAGTGACTACTCAGTATATTATTAACTTTTATTATAATTCTCTGATAACCTGGACAGTACGTATGACGACCCAGGTGATAATGTTGCCAGCGGAAAAATAGAACAGTACAGATTTTCAAGACTTTTAAACCAGAACATTTAATAGTATAATTACTTTTTAAGTGTTCTGAACACACGTAGTGCCACTTATTGGCATTTTCCATTTTGAGAGCTGTCAGCCAACTTTCTCTTCTTACCAGAATCTCGGGAAATCTGAAAATAAACACATTTTATAATAACAACCTTTAAAATTGAATTAAAAAAATATCAACAGGCTTTATAACGTCTATAGTTCGTAAACAATGAATGAACTTTCAATTCAAGTTAAAATAAATAGTTTTATATAAGTATCTTTTTTTAATAAAATTTGGATTTTTTTGCTGTTCAAATTAAATTGATCAAATGTTGTGTTTTATTATTAGTAAAGCTAATATTAATTTTAGTCATTTTTGATTTTTCACATTTCGCATTCACGCAATATGCCGACCCTGATTTGTTTTGTTTACTTACATGTGAAAAGATAAACAACCCCGTTGTTTTCCTCTTTGGCCGCACACTACACATTTATTAGTGATTGTTTCTCAATAAATATTCACTAAATAAATCTTTATAAGTAACTAAAAGTCGATTATTAATCAGTAGCCAATAACACAAAACTTTAAAATCACTTAAAAATAACAGAGATTATAATAGCAACAGCAGAATGGCATTGAAAAATACAT
Organism: Rhamnusium bicolor; assembly: GCA_029963845.1. NCBI lineage: Eukaryota > Metazoa > Arthropoda > Insecta > Coleoptera > Cerambycidae > Rhamnusium > Rhamnusium bicolor. The sequence continues at coordinate 254 of JANEYF010001604.1, read as the reverse complement.
TCCTCAAGCAAACAAATTTTGTATAGCTATTAAGTTTTAAGTTATACAAAATAATTAAAATAAACGCTGAAACCTGGGGCCGCCCCTGATTTGTTTTGGATATGTTGATATGTAAACATGCAAATTGTTGTTTATGTATCGGTCATAAAGATCAGCGTATCTCTTATGGATGTTACTTATCTATATATTATTAATCTGAGAAAATAACTATACGAGCAATGTAGATGTTTAAGTGGATTAAGAGTCTATATCAG
>JANEYF010001603.1:0-23340 GCA_029963845.1 Rhamnusium bicolor | reverse complement strand
GATCTAACGCATGACTCTGTATATATGCTCGGCTTTCCAAATGCGGTTTACCTTGTAGCCTATCTAAAAACAACGATTTAAAATTCCCACGAGATCCAATTCTCACGAGATCTAAAAATGTGACGTTGTCTTAGATACTGAGTTAAAGCATTACATGTGTAACATTCAGAGGCGTAGGGACAAGTAAGGCAGCGGACTCACTACGCCAAGATGTATTGAAATGTTATTGGACTGTAAAGTGAACACAAGGTTTTTTAAGGTAAACGAGCTGTTCAGTTTATGACAAATATATTGTTACGCCACTGGATTGTGTAGACTGGTTAGATGAGACTGGAATTGTACGAGAATGGCCGGGAATATTCTGGAATGTTCTAGACCGTGTGAATGGATGTATAAATAAGACGCTTGGTGGGCGCAGTCTTAAGTTGAACGTGAACGAGTAAAGAAGAAATAAGAAATAGACTAAGTGTTCAAGTGTGATTATAGTTAAGACAGTAATTAATCTATTGTTGTCAATTGTTAATTAGTAAATAAAGTAGTGAGTAAGTGTTACCTGGACTTTCAATCAACGCAAGTCTACGAGTTGAGGTGTTTGTGTGGATAGCAAACATGTAAAAATATCATGAAGTGGATTGGATCCTTTGATATGGAGACATTAACACTGAAGTTCAAACGAACTCTCATGAGTTGTCCGAGTCCATGGGAGGACTGTCCGACAACGGTTCTACTGGAAAAAATATTGTCCTTAATTAATTATGCAAAATTTATACATATTACAATTCGCTTTGTACCCGAATAATAATGAATTGCTTTATTCCTACATGTTAACTAACCAAAATAAAAAAATAGTTAATTACGATAATGTTTTTCAATATAAATAATTGAAAGTTTAACAAATAAAACGTAATCTCTTAATTATTATACATGCACATGTAATGATACACATATTCGTATGTAATATTAAAATTATTAAAGAAAATTAGTATGTTTATATCCTACGATAAAGATTGTAACGGTCCATTTTTAGATATAATTAACTTACGTTTTATTTAATGCTAATTGCATAAATTGGTTTGAGGTCAACCTTAAAAATTCTAGAACCGACTTAACTAAATTGTAAATCTTTGATAATCTAAGCGACCACTGGACCTTTAGTGCACCAGCGCGAACACTGCGGTGTGCGGGGACAAGGGGGAACGCTGGTACTAAGACTGTTAGGATTCATCACAAGCGTCTACAGATAGGTTGCAATTGGCGTTGATGCTCCAGAAGACATGCGCGAGATTGCGACCATAAATTTTGTCTAGACGAGTCCATTATGAACACAAAGGGGAAGCCTAACTTAGTTCATAGATAAGTATTAATAAATCCTTTTGGAATCGTTTGTTAGCAAGGAACTCGTTAGACGATAGTACTCGCCTAGAAAGGGCAAGGAAAATCTTACTAACGAACTAAAAAATACTTATTTAAAAAAAAAATAATAAGTTTGCGATTCGAACGCTGGACCTACCGCGTGCTAGGCGAGTATCTTCTCTATCGTCTAACGAGTTCCTTGCTAACAAACGATTCCAAAAGGATTTATTAATACTTATCTACGAACTAAGTTAGGCTTCCCCTTTGTGTTCATAATGGACTCGTCTAGACAAAGTTCATGGTCGCAATCTCGCGCATGTCTTCTGGAGCATCAACGCCAATTGCAACCTATCTGTAGACGCTAATGGTTTCGTCGGGGAGAGGCTCGGAAGCCTCAGCACCGAGCGGGTGTATTTTGTTGTCTGTTACCTTTACCGTTACGTTTTAGACAAGAGCGGAGAGAGTTAGTTGTGTGTTTAGTACGTTGCCTTTACGGGCCCTACATTGGAGATTTGGTCTGGTTGAAAGTTATGGTTAAGAAGTTACTAAGTGTGTAGCCTAGGAAAGATATTCTATGAGCTGGTAAGGTTGTCTTACTTCTAATTATTGTCACATGGGTACCTATTAAGTTGTAAACAGCCAGCTTCCGCTCTGAGTGCGGGCTGGAAATTTGAAAGTAAATTTGCATCGACGGGCTGATGCGCCCGTCCACTGAGCTAGAGTGGGAAAAAGCCCCCTAGACTTTTTTTAACCTGCTATTGAGCTGTGCGAGACGCTTTGGTGAAGAGTAGCCGTTCTTTCCCCCTTTCAACGGCACTAGTGCGTTTAACCTTTTTTAGACTTTTAAATGTAAACTATTGAAACGAAAAAGAAAGGCGGGTGGCGCCCTAAAACAAACTTGTTTTGTGGAATTATTTACGTTATCTTATCTCTTATCTTACGTTTTACCTTTATATATGTTTCCTTTTTGTATGTACTTAATTTATTATTTGATAACCACGCCCTGACCCTCTTGTGTTCTATATTCCGAATATATGTGTTTTTTATGTTGTAGTTTCATTTTAATCATTAAAGTAAGTGAATTAAAATAGCGAGGGCAAAACCCCACGTTATAAGATCTCGAATTTTGTGCTGACGTCCACTGTTTAACATATTTTTAATACTTAATAAATTTACAATTTTAATATTTAGTGGAAGCATATTGCATAATTTTGGGGCTAATTTCTTTGCTGTTTAAATTTATAAATCAGCCCTCTTATTTCTTGAACTTAATGTGTTATTGTCATTTTAGGTTATATTCAATATGTACTGTTAGGTATTGTTTTAATTTTTTTTATGTTTTATTTATTCTTCACAACTCAACAGGTATTTGATTCGCTAATATGCCCAGATAACCATCAACATCCAATGGATATCCATTTTGTATCCATTAAGTGTCCCTACGTCCAGGGACATTAAATGGATATCCAGTGGATATTAAATTCTTGATGTCCAATGGATATAGATTTACCTGCAGTACAATGGATATCCATTTTGTGTCCATTAAAATGTCTCGATGTCAGAGACATTTAAATGGATATCCATTGGACTGCAAGTAAATGGATATCCATTGGACAGCAAGAAGTTGATATCCACTGGCTGTCCAGTTTGAGTCCAAAATTTTTATATGTTTTCATGCAAATTATGCCCCCTTGCGTATCGTACGTAATTGCAAATGCATAACAACCTTTCATATTTGTTAACCAACTAATAAAGTTTAACACGTTGAAGCGATCGTGAATGTATTTTATATTATATTCATTATTTAATCCGAGTATAAACACGAATTTTAATGGTATAGCATAAAATTTGCACCATTTTTCAAGACTTGCAAATGTGTTTCATTTAAACATTGGCGCCATTTGGACGAAAGTTGTTCACCACACATTCGACCACTCTCTCGATCTTGATAGGTGCATTGTCGCTTGATTCTAGTCTGGCGATACGACACATTGCTTGCTCTTTTCATTTAATAAATAGAGAAAGGATGAAGTGGTACGCTTACGTCTTTTATCTATTCAACCGGCCATGATTGACTTTTACGCAGGCGTTACGTTATTTCAGTTAGTACACGCCGTCCGCTGCACTCATTTTTATTATTTTAAAGATTTTCAGGATTTTGTTTATTGACGCTGGTGGTTGTGAGTTTTTTATTTGTTCTAATAATTGTTCTTGGTTGTAAACAGTTGTGAAGGTTAAAAGTAATTAGATACATATTGCTATTGTGGAAGCGTATTACTGTAAGTACCTACTAATTTTTTTTCGTGATTTATTACACAATATGAAATAATACAGTTCTATATATCGTTTGCTTAGACTACAAACTCAAAACAAACTTTACAAGAGACACAAAAAACTGAATATCTTCATTGTTCAATTCATGGACCGAAACTAACCTCATTCTGCTATAGGTATTCTGTGTAACACTAAAAGTAGAATAACACTATTTTTTTGCTAACAGTTTTGTTAATTTAGCTTTCGTCTGATTGACAAAATGTAATTTACACCACTTTTCCCATTTAAAAATAGAAGAAAACAAAGATGACAGTTTTCCCATTAAAAAGAAAATAAAGCTGCGAGAGTTTCTGAATGTAATACCTATATATCTGTTATTTTTTTAGAAATAACCACCAAATTCTAAACAAAGAAGGGAAGAGAAGACTTTCATTGAGCTGTGTAAGTATTAATATGATATAAATTTATTTAAGTGCTATGTGCTCCAAACGATCGATTTGCATGTTTTGTACTTTTTGCATTTCTCGTGCCAACGATTTTCTATATATCCATCTTTCTCTGGTAGCCCCGTCTTAGACTAGAAATTTTTTCATTAGTTCTCTAGTACCTAAAATATTTGTAAATTTTTACAGCAGTTGGAGAATTTATTTTAAAATATTAATAAACTAGTGTAAATATTTAAAAATTAAAAAATATGTCTGGACTTCATGTTTCTTATATAGTACTTTTGTTTTATATTGTAGGTTCTACAGTTTGGAGTTTTACGCAAGCAGATTCCTGGGCGTTTTAATGTGTTAAATAATATTGATTTTTTAAATTTAATTATTAGATACTTATTCAAATTCAGATATGCCTAAAATTACCAGAAAAAATTACCGTATTGCAAAGTTAACGTCTGAAATTATTTTGCAAAGTGAATGTGCAAATAATATAAACCTTAGCAAAAGAAGTACCATTATTCATAATGATTTGGATTTAGCCTCACGGTCATCTCAGAGTTCTCGTGTTTCCGTAGAAAATACTAGCTCCGATAATACTTACTTGCATGTAAGTGATTCAGATTCGAAAGATGATGTGTCACAACCTAACATAAACCAAAATATTTCTATTGATGAAAGTGAAGAAAACATTTCTAATGTAGTTTTAGAAGAAAACATAAAAACTAATGATAATATTGCTTTAGAATTAGGTGAGTGGGCATTAAAATTTAAAATTTCACATGTGGCATTAACAGATCTTCTGCAGTTTGTTTTTGTTTCTTGTATACAAATAACTTTCTTGATTTAAATTGACCCTACGTTTATAACGCGTATGTAGGTTCAAGGCCGCGTGTTTTTTAAGCTGTTTCGATGCTAGATTTTGCTGGCGGACATAAATTAATGATCAAATAATAACTAAATTTCGTATAGTCTGCTTGACTACTTCTTTACGAATAATAACAGCTGTTTTGTACAAGGAACATCATTTTGGAATGTATTTTTTAGATGCAGCTCACGAGACACAAACTAGAAACAATAAAGAAATTGAAACAAATATAAGGAAGTGACTGCGCCGGGCCAAGGAGAGGAAGAAGGCAGAAATGTAGAAGGAAGCAGTGTGGAGGCAAATAAAGGACGTAATAGTTTTGTCTGGTGTTATTACTTTTTAAATAAAACAATTTTTTTTAATTTTTACCCCGTGTAATTTTTCTATGTAAACCATTTTTCCCTTCACTTTGATAAAGGATGTCCAGAAATTAGCTTGCAATATTTTACCAGTATCTTCTACAAGCAAAAATAAGGAAAAGTTTCTATAAACATAGGTCCAAAATTGCTTCCAACGGGAGCCACAGCACCCTAAAAAATATTTTCAGGGGCTCACCTTAAGGGGGCTGTGGCTCCCTTCGAAGCATTTTTTGACCTATGTTTATAGAAACTTTTTTCTTATTTTTGGTCGTTGAAGACGCTGGTAAAATATTGCACACTAATTTCGGCATACACCCTGTATATGGACATGCTTTGGATGTCCAATGGACACGAACTGAATGCACTCTGGATGTCCAGATTGATTTGTACTGTCAGATTTTATGGACTCGGTTTGGACCTCTTTTGGATGTCCAAAATTGTGTCCAGAGTTGTGACAAACTGGCACCCGATGGATATCCAATGGACTGAATTTGAATGCAATTTGGATGTCCATTGTACATCCTAGTTTTTATAGTGATTCATCCACTGGATGTCCATTGGATGTTTACTGGACTAAGTTGTGCTATTTGGGTGTGTATTTGTTGTTCGACATTAATTGTAAATTTGTTATTGTTGGGTAATCGTAATGGTGGAGGAGGTGGGAGCCTGGCAAGTAGGCCGCAAACAGACTTTTTTCCCAACCTCTAGCTGTCTCTCGACCAAGTACTTCTCCTGCTGCTTCGTCGAATCTGTCCGATTTTCTATTGAAGATCAGGATGTCACTCAATGCGATGGTTAACGGATATAAATGGAATTTATAAAAATATGCGTACGCCTCTGGACGTTGTGTGTGAGATGAGGGCGCAATTAGATCACATGGGAATTAGGTCTCGTGAGATTTTTATATCATGTTTTTAGCACTGGCGGTTCTTCTATAGGGTCATTTGGTCAATGACCTCCGACATACAAATAAAAAAATAGAGCTATTCATTTTCTGAAGTTTAAAAATATATAAGATATATTTTTTTAATATTCTTAAAAAATATATTAAAGTTTCTAGTTCATTCTATGCACAATACTATTCAAATATCTAGATCGCAGAATTTCGTATCCCCGCCGAGCACCGAGCCTCTACATTCATATTCATTACATTATTCATTTATAGAATTTAAAAATCTTGGGTCAGTCCACAACTTGTCCTCAAAGCTAGCTACGGACCGAATTTACAACGAATTAAAGTGAAATAGACTTATGCGCGAGTCGTCAGAAAACAAAAGAGACAGAAAATACTGGCGGGGACAATGTCCTTGATACATTTTACGGAAACGGTAACGCACGAAGTTCACTAGAGCAGTCTTAATGCTGACTAGGTATGCGTTGGTCGGTAAATTCTGTCGCGTTGTTTTTAACGTTTTTATTTGTGAACATTTTATTAGTAAATCTCTACTTGTCGTGAAATTAAGTAAAACAGTGTTTTTGGGGTTTACTATTAAATATGAGTGTTGTACAAAATATATTAAAACTGAAAGATGGACATAAGTTGGGTTATGAATAAAGTACAAGCAGTTTTTGTGTTTAGATACGTTTTAGACGGTGTTGGATATGAGAGATTTTGGAAATTTATTCAGCCTCAAGAACCGACATCGCAGCATTTGACAGATGTAATTTTAAAAAGAGTTAGAATGTCCTGAGAAATTGATAGCACAAAGTTACGATGGAGCATCAATAATGAGTGGTGCTTTTGGAGGTGTACAAGCCAAAATTAAAAAAGTTATCCTTCAGCAAATTTTATTCATTGTTACGCTCATCAACTAAATTTAATTTTACAAAAAGCATCAAGTCAGGATAAAAACATACAATTTTTTTTGCTTTACATAGCTTTTCTTCATTCTTTGGAAAATCGCCAAAAAGAACAGCCGTGTTAGCTAATGTTGTTAAGGTGAGATTACCTAAAGCGGCTCCAACACGATGGAATTTTAATACAATGTGCATAGACACTGTTTATACCTATCGAACAGAATTATTAGATTGTTTAGAAAAATTCATTGATAATGAATCAGAAAACAACACTCTAAACCAAGCTATTGGTTTAAAAAACTACTTACAAAATGAACATTTCCTTTACTGGTTAAATTTTTTTCATTTAGTTAGGCCTCATTGTGATATATTGTTCAATCAATTACAAAAATGTAATATCGATGTCATAACAGTAAATAAGTGTATTGGCGTTTTCAATAGTAAAATTGAAGACATCAGAAATAAAATTTTGAATAACTATTTGGAGGAGACATCCATGCAGTCTGCCCAGAGATGTAAAACGGAAGAATCAAAAAGGAGAATTTCATTAGAAGTTTTTAATATAATTACATCTGAGATCAAAAACAGGTTTGGCTTCAGTAATCATTTAGCAGTGTCTCAGTTATTTCACGCAGATCGATTTAAAGATTATAAAAAAAGCTTTCCTCAAGATATGTTTAAATTAGTTAAAACGGAATATCCAGTCATAAATCATTTGAAACTTAAAACTGAATTAGAAGTATTATATAGTCGAGAAGATTTTTCCAATAGTGAAGGTGCAGTTGCTTTGTTACAGCTTTTTATTAACAATAATTTGTGCAATACTTTTTCTGAAAGTGTCAAACTGTTAAAAATCTTGTGTACTCTCCCTATGACTATCGTCGAAAGTGAACGTTGTTTTTCCACCTTAAAAAGAATAAAGACATTTTTACAAAATACCATGGGTCAGGAAAGGTTATCTTCTTTAGCTATGCTTACCATAGAAAGGGCATTAATAAAGAAGATAAAAGACTTTAATGAAAAAGTAATTGACCACTTTGCATCTCAAAAAGACCGGAGGATCGACTTGGAATTTAAATCACTTTAAAAGGTAGGTGATACATTCAACTTTTCTAATTGACCTCCCTATCTCTTGACCCACGAACCGCCACTGGTTTTTAGATCTCGTGGGACTTTTAAATCGGTCTATTCGAAAAGGCAAACAGATATACAAGGTGTTAAGTAAACTGGTTGAAATTAGATCTCGTGGGAATTAGATCTCATGGGACTTTCTTCTCGGACTCTTTAGATCTCATTGTAATTTGAAATCGGCATTTTTAAGTACGCATCCATGATAAAACACATTCGGAAAGCCGAACAGATATACAGGGTGGTGCGTTAGATCTAGTGGGAAAATAATTTCGGGGTATTTAGCTCTCGTGGGAATTAGATTTCGTGGGTATTAGATATCATGGGAAGCACTCCTTACCAGGGTAACGAAGTAAAAATTGTAGAAGCCTGTAAAACATTTCTTTGATATGACAGATTAGTATTACCTGACTAGACTATGGGATGTTCAATTAACTCTATTACAAACATTCACCGACGATTTTTGTGCCCATTAAAAAATGTATGTCCTAAAATGTTAATGAAATACAGGGTGTGAATGTTTCACCAAAATTTAAGTTTTTGCAAATGTTTTAAAACAATATAAACAGAGAATTGTGTAATCTGACACAAGGATACAACTTGTTATTTGCAATAAAAATCGTAGCTCAAGGAGAAATAATTTATAAAATTGTTGGATTGTACTTGTTGAATGAAAAGTTCTCATCCTTCTGAAGCGAGCTTTTCCTTGTTGCGTGTAAAACCACCACCGGGGGTGGGTTTTTCGGGCAAAGGAGATAAATCTTGCAATCGAGAGACTGAACATTTTTCTGAATTTACGCGTACGACTCTTTTATGTATAATCACAACGCGCAAAACCGTCTTCTGGTGGTTTTTAGCGATAATAGTGGTGAGCACCCTTTTGACTTTCAGTTTTCTGCACAGAGAATGTAGAGATTTAAGGGTAGTAGGAGATAATCTAGAAAGTTATGCTTTCGATTTCCCTAAAAAAAAAAACATTTGTGAAATAACAATGACAAAAAACGGTCGGCCTCTATAATATAGTGAAGTCCGAAACACTCAGAATAATTTTTAGTCAAAATTATTTCGCAATAAACGGGGCTTGAACTCGTATGTCATCGGGTATGATCGGTTCTCTATACATTTTATTTGGATCTACATGGCGCCTGATTTCGATCTAATGTAAGCTTTTTTGATAATATCCATTGCAGAAACATATTACCTACCTCTCAAAAATCATACCTGATATTAGAGATTCTTGGGGTCCAGCCATTAATTCAGCTTTGGCCTTCTGGAAATCTGACTCGGCTGCTGCTGACCATACACTTTGATCATAAGTTTTAAGTCCTTGTTCAGGGGCACATACTCCTGTCGTGTCAGTAACTTCAGAACATACTGAATAACCCTTGCTTGACGTAATCGTATCCTCTACTGCAGTCTCAGTTATTTGGGTGACAACCTCAATAAAAAGTTAGAAAATTATTAGTGTGGAAAAGAGAAATTCTTACCACATTTATGCCTAGCACAGTAAACACAGCCATATCTGAAAACGTCAATATTAGGCTTCCTTTTTAAGTCCTTTAAGACGCATTGACGTCAAGAATGAGGTAAATTTGACGTTCAGATGACAGACAAAATTCACATCTCAAAGGCGTCACAGCACAATAACATGATAGTGAAATGACGTATGTATAATTCCCGAGTGGTTCATCCTGGAGTGGTACGGTTTAGTTGTCACTCTGTTTTTATTCGTATTAGGTTAGGGTACAAATTAAATGCTCGGTATTTTAATTTTATAGACAGCACACTTTTCAAGTATTGTGTTTCAATGTTATAATACTGACCGTATTATAACATACGGTGAAAATAATAAACGGTCGGTAAAGTAATAAACGGTCAATAAAGTTAATAAACGATCAGTAAATTTAATAAACGATCAGTAAAATTAATGAGCGATAAGTAAAATTAATGAGCGATCAGTAAAATTAATGAATGGTCAGTAAAGATTAACGAACGGTCAGTAAAATTAATAAATGGTCAGTCAAATTATTACATCGATAAGTCTCACTTTCATTTTGGTAATTCTCCTACCTAAAATTAATCAACCTACTCTAGTCGTCTTAGACCGTCAATTAGTGTTTTGCTAGTGATTATCAAAATATTTGAAAAATTTTAGAATTGCAAATTAGAATATTTTTTAAGTTTAGTAACATTTTACCAAATATTGACATTCCACCAATGCTTGACTTTTTTGAAACGTCAAAAATGTGACTTTTTTGAAACGTCAAAAATTACTTTTATTATAAACTCCACCATACGTCGAGTTTTTCTACGGTGAGGAAGTTCTGACCCCAGGTAATCGGCAACGGTTTTTTGAATTGTGGAGCGCGAAAAATTGTACTTTAGGACAGTGTCAAATTTATCAAAACTGTTTACTGCGTAATTTTTTGAGGTGGAAATTTTAGAATCGTATTAGCGCTTTTTTACAAAAAAATCTGAGTACACCATTGGATTAAACGCTCCCTGAAACAGGCATGTATCAAATTTCATTAAAAGATATTACGTGGCCAAATTAAAAATCACGTTATTCTTGAATGAATTTATTTCTTCTGATCAAGTAACCCATGGAATAAAAATTGAGAAATCTGAAATGTGACTTAAACTTGAACCATTGGTCCTTGTCCGATTAGAACCTGCGACAAGAGTAATTATGGAACCATCAAGTCTCAGGAGAAATAGTCGAATTTGTGCCTTTTGTTGGCGATAATGTTCTTTCGGCAAGAGAGATACTGCTTACAAGCGGATTTACAAGCTCTTTTTAACTCCTTAGTTCTAAATAATAAAAACTAATGTTTGAGGGACTCATAGTAATTTTATTATTTTTAGGTAGATCCTTATGTCTGATCTTCCATTTTCCTATTAGGTACTATTTTCATTTAAATTACAAATTTAAAAGTTGTAAATGGACAAAAATACCACGGGCTATATATTTTAGAAGTTTCAATAACTATTTACTACACTACTTTAAAATGTAAATCAAGTACAGGGTGACTGATTATTAAAGCTGGCCGAGGTGGCTGGAATACAGCTCACGGTCTTTGCGCTGGCGTTACACGTGCCGATTTAGAAGTGATTTATGCTGCAGTCTTATTTGAAAGGTTAACGCGTGAGGTTGTACCTATAAATTATACATAATGTCAAACGCGCCAAAAGGTAAAAACGACCGTACGCGGACACAGTGAATAAATTTATCGGTGAATTTCCGGATTTATTCTATGACGGATGCAAAATAATTTGTAAAGTTTGCAATCAAGACTTAATGTGCTGGCACAAAACAGATTGTCGTCGTCATATCAATATCGTGCAACATCAAAACAAAAAAATGGCATGCCTTTGACAACTCAGTTTATGTTTGATTTATTGTTAATGTTAATAGCCTGTAATATTCCGCTATACATACTGGATAAACAACCATTTCGGGAGTTTTGGAATAAATACAATCCCCAGGTGAACTTACCAAGTCGTACATCGTTATGTAGATATATTCCAGCTGTTCGTGAAGACATTGTAAATAGGATTAAATGTGGATTAAAAATACACGGCTCTGGTTATGTATTGACGAGACGACAGATTGTAAAAAATTCTATTTTAAATATTATAGTACGTGTACTGGACCCTCTTAAACCAACATTTCCTTTTACTAGCTAGTAAAAGATTAACTGCGTGTACTGGCGAAATAATTACGCGTGTGGTGTTGGAGACATTCGAAAAATTTGAACTTTCAACAAGTCAAGTATTGATGTTTGTGACTGATGGTGCCGCGACAATGCGCGTGGTAGGCTGTTCTCTTCAAAGAGACAATTGTATGTTTTTACATGTTACGTGTAAAGTGTATGCGTTACATCTTGTGACAGAAAAGATTCGAAAATGTTTTCCCAGAGGTAGATGCACCAATAGCAAATACAAAAAAAGTATTTCTCAAATCTCCTAAACGGCTTCGAGCATTTCACAGACAGTGTCCTGGTATCCGTGAACTACCAGAGCAGATTCTTACACGTTGGGGAACTTGGTTGAAAGCGGCTTTTATTATGCTGAATATTTTCAACAAATAAAAGCTGTGATACTGCAGTTCAACCCTAACGAGGCTGCAGCTATTGTGGGGAGCCTGACAAGCTCTCAAGACGTTTCCTTTGAAACAGATTTAAAAACTATTAATAACAATTATGGAGGACACACGAATCAATAGGAAAATTGCAAAATAGTTCGTTGTCGTTAGTGGAATCGGGTAAATAGTGGACGACGTAAATACACAGCTACAGTATAAATGACGCAAAAATAATCGCGTTAGTGAAAAATTCGAGGTATTACAGAAAGATCCTTGATTTTAGCAAATTAAGACAAATTTGTAATGGTGCATCTAAACTTCGTTAAGTGAGTTCATAGATTGTTTTACTTATGCCTTGTATTACATCCGTAGATGTCGAACGGTCATTTTCAAAATACAAACATATTTTTTCACCAAAGCGAACATCGCTGACGGAGACAGCTGTAGAAACATACCTGATGCTTAAAATTTATTTCCTTTTATTGTACTTATTCAAGTATTATGATATGATGTAAACATATGAGTCATATGACGGCTCTGTCGGCCTGGTGACCTCGGCAGCTTTACTGATTATGGATAGCACGATTTCAAAAACCGATCGAGATAGCGAAAACATTCTAAAACCTTTTGAGATTTCTTATAGAATCTATTAAAGGCATGTGATCTTTATTTTCCTTAATTATATACGGGGTGAAAAAAGTTTTTTTTAATGAAACACCCGTGTATTTTGAAAGTACTTTCTCTTCTCAACACAAAACATATCATACTTAATGTTTCCCAATTAAAAAATGAGAGATGATAAAATTCGCCAGGAAATATTCGATGTTGCATCTAGGTTGGTGGTGATTAATTTTTAAGAAAAATTAGTACCATACTGTGGAATCTGACAGTATTCGTGTTTTAACTGCGACTGCTGACATTATTTTGTGTTATGGTGATTTGGGCTAAAATATGCGCCTAATTAACTATTTTGTCTGAAGTCTTTCATTTCCCCCAAAAAAAATTTGGAAATGAAATAATTAGAATTATTTGAAAATTAAATGAAAATAATTTACCTCAATTGTTCCATCATCTCTGTAAAGCAACGTTGTTTCAATAAGCCCCCCAGGCCCCTCCGTTAGTACCTCCAAAGTACCAGATCCAGTTATTGTGGTAGTTACATTCAGATCGAGTGGCGGCTGGTCAAGCACTGCCCCGCCGTTGTATCCATACCGAACGGCATAGTTCCCGTCCTTATTTCTCTAAAGGGATGTTCACCTGGAACCGCCTGTCTAAGTGCGACATCTCCTTGTTCCATTGCGTCAATAGAAGTCACTTGCATACTTCTTGGTACCTCCACTGATGGCATTGCCGCAATTTGTTCTAACGTAAGATCTCCCATCTCCAGATGTACTTCTCTTGGAGGTGCAGCACCGTTAGGACCAACCTAATAAGTAATAAGGCATTTGCAAAAACATTTACAAATCAGGGCATATTTACTATCAGAAGGGAATCTCCTTAAAACTGTAATTTTTATTTATACAGGGTGAATTTGCACTTATTACGCGTAGTCCATATCATATTAAGAAGATTTGGATTTTCCTGTAATTCATGTATCACAAATCTATAGAAAGCCACCCGCCGAATATTATCTCCAGAAATAAGAACTTGCGCAACTAACAAGGAAGCAAAATAAACCAATCTCAAAGGCAGATTAACCGAATGAGGTCAATGATTACTTAATTTTGTCTTAATATCTTCCGTTAAACTCATACCAACTTTAAGTTTGTTGTTTAGGTCGTAAAGTACTTCTTACCCCCAAGATATCCTCAAGATCCACTGATTTTATAAGTAATTGAGACGAGTTAAAAATTACCCCAAATTTCCTTCCAAAATGACTTCACACTTCATAGACACGTTAATTTTAATACCAAGTGCGTTTTATTTTCCTTTTTGCCAATAACTATTGTAACGATGACAGTAATCTTATAAAAATTATATCATAGTATTTTTTTCAGCTCGATAATTTGAAAAACTACGTTTTTTCTATTTTCTCAAAAAATTTTGCGCCCCCTTTCCAATTTACGCTCCTGGGCAAATACCCCAATTGACCGGGGTTTGATAATAAGCTTGTCTGAAGATCACTACCAACAAGTTATATGTATGTATAATAAAATTAGGTATTTAAAACATGAAGTTTCAAAAAATAAAACGGCATATTTTGATTTTTTGAAACAACACTGTTTATATACTTGCATTGAGTTCATCCGCTGGCCCATCACTTCTTATTACGGCATCCGTACCACTTCTCGCAGTATCTTGTAGGATCTATAATAAAAAATAGAATTTTCTGTGATACGATATACCACAGCCGGCTTATTTTAAAGTCAGCTGTGCAAATAATAAAATTATTTAAGACATGAAGTTTCAAAAAATAAAACATAAATTGATTTTTGAAACAACACTTTTTATATACTTGCCTTGAGTTCATCCACTGGCCCATCACTTCTTATTACGGCATCCGTACCACTTCTCGCAGTATCTTGTAGGATCTATAATAAAAAATAGAATTTTCTGTGATACGATATACCACAGCCGACTTATTTTAAAGTCAGCTGTGCAAATAATAAAATTATTTAAGACATGAAGTTTCAAGAAATAAAACATCATAAATTGATTTTTGAAACAACACTGTTTATATACTTGCCTTGAGTTCATCCATTGGCCCATCACTTTTTATTACGGCATCCGTAACACTTCTCGCAGTCTCTTGTAGGATCTATAATAAAAAATAGAATTTTCTGTGATACCACAGCCGACTTATCTTAAAGTCGGCTGTGAAATTAGTGTGCATATACAAGTATTTTTCCGCGAAATAAAATGTCCTTTAATAAAATTTAAAATACATTTTATAATTATAGAAATTGGTATTCACCATTTGAAAATAATAAAGTTGGGTTGACTGTAATATATACAGGGTATCCCAACCCTGAATAACTTTGGAGATAAAAATGTTTTGAACATTTGGTGAAACACGTCGATCTTGTGTCCAAAGGGGACATATTTTAATGTAATACTTGTATACCTACCTATCACCATCCCTCTTCCCTACACAGCCGTTCATATTTTTAAAACGTTTTTCTGGATAATTATTTATTTGATTGCAAGTTAATGTTCCAAAAAGGAATCTCCCAAGATAATTGTGATAAATGTGGCTTCGTGGTCCAGTGGTAAGGACACTTGCCTCTCACCCTGGACTATTGGAGTCCCAGGTTAGATCCACGAACGAGGCGGCTGTGATTTTATACATGGGTTTAGTTATTTACTGTCAACAACCTTTTGGAATAATATACCGATTTTACCTATTATAATGGTACTTTATTCTTTACTTGAATTTATAAATTCGCAATTTAATGCCTTATGACCGATCGTATAACTAAATTTATGTCATTACTGGGTTTCAAAGCAAGCAGCAACTTTTACGATTTTTTTTAAATCGATAATAAAAGTTTTATATAGGTCGACCCAATGTTCTACTTTGAGTATTTTAAAAATTCTTTAGAGGAAACTTGCCCTAAGATTTTCTTCGTCCACAGCTATTTCTTCACTCAGCTCGCTTATAAAACTAATGGTTCCTTCTTCTGTAACCTAAAATATAATTTAAAAATTTGTAAAATATTAAATTAACGAATAATAAAGGAACTTTCAGAGGTTACTGCAAATTTTTAGTATTGATTACTAATTATACAGGGTGTAACCGTTTTAAATACTGAAAATTGATAATGATTAGTCGATAGATTTTTGAAAAATAAGGGTTTTATGTGCTATGAACATTTTATCATAAGCACTTAGTTTCTGAAATACAGGGCATTGGTATTTTTATTTAATAAATGTTTTTGTCATATAACTTTTTGCATTTATTAATTTATTTATTCCAAATATGGCGGTGATTTATGTTAGATATAATCTAAAATAATAACGAAAAATGTGAACTAACAATATGATAGAGAGAGGGGACATGAACCCCTTTTTTCTCTAAAACTTCTACGCCTATGAATGTTTAAAAAAAAAATTAAACCGTTTTTAAATTATTATTCCAAATTTCTTTTGAAAATAATGTCTCTTGCAAGTTTTTGATATTTTCGATAGTCTTCCAGTAGATTGTGTCCAAGTGTTTTTGTTGCATACCTCTGTTATACATTTTTTATAAGTGGTTTTGAACAGATTTGTAATCGTAGTTGTTAGAACTGTCAAATCACCGATGCAAATCATATTATAAATAGTATTTTTTTTGCACGTACAAACAATACAAGATAGATTTATTGAGGTTCAAAATAAAACAAAGAAGATTTAGTGCCATATCCCCAAAAAAACAATTATGCAGCTACGGACATGTGTTTCGGAGTTATTGCCTCTCATCAGCGTAGCGCAGCTAAGGAATTGGATCTAGGATGGTATAGATCAGGAACAAGAACTAAAATAAGGCTGGAAAGTACAGTACACAGTACTCAATTAGTGCCTTCATGTTCCCATGTAACACAAATGAGGCCTCGATGAGCAAAGTCAACAGATCCAATTCCTCAGCTGCGCTACGCTGATAAGGGGCAATAACTCCGAAACACGTGTCCGTAGCTGCATATTGTTTTTTTTTATATGGCACTAAACTTTTTTTGTTGTAGTATTTTTATTGCTTTGACAGTTATAACTAAGCCTGGCCAAGGTCATTAATCCTACAGAGACGTACTGGGTATGCATCATATCATAATACTTTAATAAGTACAATAATAAAAACAAAAATATTTTATATATTGTGATGTATGTTTTTGTACTATTTCGTTGGCTTTAAATTCTTTTTTATGTATTTCGTTATATTTTGTAAGCTTAGTGCTGCACATTATTATTAAACTATTAAATGACATTCACACATGTACATTGTATATCTAAGTGATAACTAATAATAAATAAATAAATAAATAAAATAAATGGAAATAAATTTTATTAATACTGGTACACTTTATAAAAATATGTACAAAACTCACCTTCTTAAGCAGATTTATGAAATAGCTTGGTTGTCGTTATCACAAACTGGAGCACTTCTATAATAACTGTGTAGCATCAGATATGTTTCTACAGTTGTCTCAGTAAGCGATGTTCGCTGTGGTGAAAAAATATGTTTGTATTTTGAAAAAGACCGTTCGACATCTACGGAAGTAATACAGGCATAAGCAAAACACTCTGTGAACTCACTTAACGCAGCTGTAGATGCACCATTACAAATTTGTCTTAATTTGGTAAAATCAGGATCTTTCCGTAATACACTCTCGAATTTTTCAATAACGGGCTTATTTTTGCGTCATTTATAGTCTGTAGCTGTGTATTTACGTCGTCCACTATTTACAGCGATTCCACTAACGACAACGAAGTATTTTGCAATTTTTCTATTACGTCGTGTAGCCCTCTATAATTGTTATAAATAGTTTTTAAATCTATTTCAAGGGAAACATCTTGAAAGCTTGTCTGGCTTTCCTTAATAGCTGCAGCCTCGTTAGGATTGAACTGTAGTATCACAGCTTTTATTTGTTGAAAATATGCAGCATAATAAAAAGCTGCCTTCAACCACGTTTCCCAACGTGTAAGAATCGGCTATGGTGGTTCCGGAATACCAGGACACAGTGTGTGAAATACTTTTTTTGTATTTGCTATTAATGCATCTACCACTGGAAAACATTTTCGAATCGTTTCTGCTACAAGATGGAACGCATGCACTTTACACGTAACATATAAAAACCTACAATCTTCTGTTTGAAGAAAACGGCCCACCAAACGCATTGTCGCAGCACCATGGGTCACAAACATCAACACTTGACTTGTTGACAGTTCAAATTTTTCGAAATTCTCCAACACCACCCGCGTAATTGTTTCGCCAGTACACGCAGTTGGTCTTTTTGC
Source organism: Rhamnusium bicolor (assembly GCA_029963845.1). Taxonomy (NCBI): domain Eukaryota; kingdom Metazoa; phylum Arthropoda; class Insecta; order Coleoptera; family Cerambycidae; genus Rhamnusium; species Rhamnusium bicolor. The sequence goes on along the minus strand of JANEYF010001603.1, from coordinate 5,112 downwards.
TAGCTAGTAAAAGTGGAAATGTTGGTTTAACAGGGTCGAGTACACGTACTCTAACATTTAAAATAGAATTTTTTTTTACAATCTGTCGTCTCGTCAACACATAACCACAGCCGTGTATTTTTTAACGCACATTTAATCCTATTTATAATGTCTTCACGAACACTTGGTACATATCTACGTAACGATGAATGACTTGGTAAATTCAGCTGGGGATTGTATTTATTCCAGAACTCCCGAAATGCTGGTTTATCCAATATGCGCAGGGGAACATCACAGGCAATCAGCATTAATAGTAAATCAAACATAAACTGAGGTTCCAAAGAAGACCCGCCATTTTTTTTTATTTTTATGCCGGTTACTATTGACATGAATTTTGTAGCCGTATTTATTTCAGCACATTAAGTCTTGATCACAAAGTTTACAAATTATTTTACATCCATCATAGAATAAATCCGGATATTCACCGATAAATTTATCACTTTATCAGCGTACGGTCGTGTTCTACTCTTTACGCTCTAAATTATTTATTATTTATTAGTACTCTATGCATCGACCGACAGATAACAACTGAAGTGTGTCGTGTCATCGTCATCGTAAGGAAGCGCGCGATGGCATTGGTATTGCGCCCGACCCTGAATCTACCATCGCTTGGCCAGGTTTAGTTATAACAACAATGATTACAAATCTTATCAAAGCCACCTATAAGAAAATGTGGAGGTATGTAACGAAACGCTTGGAGTCAATTTACCAGAAGACTATCAAAAATATCAAAAACTTGTCGAATGTTTTTTTTCCAAATAAATTTGGAATAATTTAAAAACGGTTTATTTTTTTTAAACGTCCATAGGCGTAGAAGTTTTAAAGAAAAAATGTCCCCTCTATCTACGCCAGTGGTCATATTTTTGGTTAACATTTTTCGTCATTATTTCAGATTATATCTAACATAAAAACACCGCCAAATTTGGAATATATATTAAAAAAATGCAAAAGTATGCGACAAAAACATTTATTAAATAAGAATGTCAACGTCCTGTATTTCAGAAACTAAGCGCATGTGAGAAAATGTTCAGAGCACAAAAAACAATTATTTTTAAACAATCTATTCAATTTTCTGTATGTAAAACTGTTACACCCTGTATAAAGTGTACGTTGAAATCCATAGCTAGTGCTGGGTTCTACATCAACGATACCTGACGCTACGCGTGTTTCAATCCCAGTTTCTCAGTAACACAGAGAACCTCAGTCCACAGAGGTTCTCTGTGCCTCAGTCTGTGCTCAGTAAGTTGAAGACAGTTGTGTGGTTTACATCGCGTGTCGTATGCCTTCTTCTACTATTATTGTTCGTTTGTTTTAAATTCCTCCACTCAACGTTTCTAATGACTTTTAAATGTTACTTTTGATAAAGTTGTATCGTGTGTACTTTTATACATGTAAAATGTACTACTTCTACGATTCTAGCTTGGTCCTTGGGGGTAAAGAGAAAGAAAAAATATGGAGCAGAGACGACCAAACCATTTTACAGTGAAAGGGCGGAGTTTAGATCACTGCGCATTCCAACTCAAGTGCTAAACTGTAATCGTATAGTACCTACTAAATATATGCACAAAAATGAGTACCATAATGAATCATATCTGTTTATAAAAAATGTTTTGTGTCAATATTGTTACGTGCTTGCTATCCACACAAACATTTATACTCATAGATTCGTTGGTTGAAAGTCCAGGTAACACTTATTCACTACTTTATTAACTAATTAATAATTAACAACAATAGATGAATTAACTGTCTTAACTATAATCACAATTAAATACTTTTAAGTCTCTATCTTATTTCTTCTTCACTCGTTCACTTTCAACTTAAAACTGTGTCTTGGCCCACCGTGCGTCTTATTTATACATACATTCACACGGTCTAGAATATTCCAGAATATTCCTGGCCGTTCTCGTACAATTCCAGTCTTATCTAACCAGTCCACACAGTCCAGTGGCGTAACATTTCCCCGTCCTTAAGCCTGAACGTCCCGATAAGGCAATTTATTGATCCCTGCATGCTTGGCTAGTCTCTCTATATGCACCACCTTCATCTTTGATTTTGGACTTTGCTGAATTCAGTATACGTTTTGTTTATTCTGGTGACGATAGTGTATGGTCCTTTCCAAGGGTGGTGAAGCTTCGGGGACCTGCCTTCCTTTCGTTCTAGGTTATATAGCCAAACCAACTCTTCTACCTGGTACTCTCCTGAATTAACCTTAAGATCATAACTAGCCTTCATACGGTCACTTGTTATTGCAATTCGCTCAAAAGGCGTCCTGGCGTTATATTGCTTATTTCTTATTTATGGTCCCATTCTTGCAGCCAAACTTCACATTAGCGGCACCAAGCCTCCACATATTGACGACTGTTTACCCAATAGAAACGTTCTCTTACTTTTGTCAGGGTTTTGTTGATGCCAAAATGTCCGCCAGACGTTCCATTATGCACTTGCTGAAGTACATATGCTACATGACACCTGGGGACTATCAATTTCAAAGTAACTTTTCTCCCATCTGGACTTTCCCACGCTCTCTTCAGCAGTCCATCCTCTACTCTAAGGAGTCCTATTGTGCCCATAAAGCCTTCACCTCTACTGATTTATTTGAAATGTCCTTCCAATCGGGTCGGCTTCCTCTTTCATTCCATTTCAGAATAGGACCAGTTTCCCTTATTGTTTAACTGCACTTCCCGTAACGACTCTTTTGTCCAATAATCTGGAACATCAACCTTAACGGTATTCATTATTTGTACATTTTGCTGTTTCCTCACGGTGGCAAGGCTTGCAATCTTTTTGACACGGTTTTTTGGAAAGGTCATCTGCCATATTCCCGAAGTACCAGCTCGCCAGTTTTCCTGCAGCTTCTCCATTACTGCGACATTTACCCTCCAGAATGCAAAAGTTTTGTTGCTGTGTTGCAGGAATTGTCTGGAGCAAGTCTAATGCTTGGCCCTTCAGTGCTAATACCAGTGCTGCTGCATTTTCTTCATCGTTCTAATTATTTGAACCTGCGGCTGCCTCAAATTGTCTCATATGTTGACAATGAACTTTGACCATCAAACGAAGGGGGGTTGTAGCCTGGTACCAGACGAACTAACTGGCCATCCTTCTTTCTCAATTGTTGTTTGAGCGGGGCTACTTCTCCTTCAATGATACTGACTTTTCCATTAACTTCACTGACCCCTCCTTTAATTTCACTAATTTGTCCTGCGACTTCACAAACTTTTTCTATAACATCTCCTTTACATTTTTCAGCGAGTGAGAAAATGGCTACCTGCTGTTCCTCTAGGCTTCTCTTTATATCTTCGTTTTCCTCCTGTCGTCTTATTTCCAGGCCCTCCATCATTTTTGTCAAGTCCTCTTTTTCTTCCTGGCGTCTTATTCCCAGGCCTTCCATCATTTTTTCTTAAGTAATTTTTTCTTCCTGTCTTTTTCTTTCTTGTTCTTCTTTTTCTTCCTGTCATCTTATTTCCAGGCCTTCTATTATTTTCTTAAGTCATCTTTTTCGTCCTGTCTTTTTCTTTCTTGACCTTCCATAATTTCCCTTTGTTCATCTTTCTCTTCTTGTCGCTTTCTTTCTTGATTTTCATAATCTTTCTTAATTCTTCTTGGCGTTCTCTTTTCTGTTCTTCCATTTGTTGCACCAATGCTGCAAGTAAGTCTTGTGTTTGTTTCTCCGCCATGCTCCTTGTTGTTGGCATTAACTCACGACACGTAAATCAGTTCAGAATAAAGTTTATTACACTATAAAGCCCGTAAAATGTTGTTAACACGTCCTATTTTAATAATGGAATATTCTCGATACATCACTAAAAAGTCTTGTGTAGAGTCTATATTACTTTCCTGTTGACAAAAGTTCACTTATCTACAATAATTCTGCAATGGAATGTTCGAGAACTTTCACAAAATGTCACTGTTAAGTCTTGTTTTGAGTTTATAAGTCGTTTCCGTTAATACAGTTCACGTATCTTCTGTGGTTTCCAAATCGAATGTTCTAGAATTGTCACTAAAATTCACTTATAGTTTTGTTTTTAAGTCTCCAACACGTTCCCGTCGACACAATTCACGTATCCTGTAGTTTCCAAATAGAATGTTCTAGAATTTTCCCGAAAGTGCACTAGTAGTCCTTTTTCTCAGTCTACAACACGTTATTACTAGCGGCACTCGCGTATTTGCAGCTATTTCGAATTCGAATGTTCTAGAAGCTTCTCGAAAATCCACTTTAAAGTCACTAATCAGTCCAGAAATAGTCCTCCAATCCACTTCCAGTAGCTTAATTCTCCGTGTTATCACTAATTTCAGTAGTTGATTTATACCGCCCGACTCCTCCGACCTTGATCACATACGTATACGGGCATATGTTTCAAGGCCGTTGCGCCGCTGATTGAATGTCTATGACACACGTGTACGCGCGCTTTTGTCAAGGTCGTTGTTTTCTATTCCTCCGACCTCGATCGTACACGTATTAAGGTTGCAGCGTCTCATGCTACCACTCGTGTGGTTTTGAAGGTTGTTTTTACAGTGTTCCTATATATGAAGGAGGGGAGTTGGATGGAAATTCATTCTTGAACTAATTCTGTTAAGAGTGCAGTCACAATGTATACATGTAGTGCTTGTGGTATTAATTTTACACGTCGTGATAATGTGCGACGCCATCAGATGCGTTCTTGAAAAGGTGGATGGGCCACCAACAAAAAAATGTAAACATAGCGACGCGCAAATTAATTCAAAATCATCAACCTCTGCAGATGTACAAGCGATTCAGCCTCACACATCCACAGCTGCATAAATACATGTTGATTGTTGTAATGTAGCGATTGCTGCAAATCAGATGCATATTGACTGAAAGAACATTACAACATGAGAACAAATTCATGGCTCCACTAATTGTGGTTGTACAAGTTGTTAGCAGTGCTTTGAAATGCTAGAATTATAAGTTGCATCGTGTACAAAGTGAAAATAATGAAATACTGATTATGCAATGTTTTTTGGTGAAATCAAGCACAAAGTTCTAAGCGTGCTTGATGAGATGATAAACATTCATAAATCTGTGAAAGTGAATATGGAGGCGTTTGGTAGATA
>JANEYF010001602.1:0-65474 GCA_029963845.1 Rhamnusium bicolor | reverse complement strand
AATTAGAGTGCGGGGGTAATTAGAGAGGGTATATCGAGGGGGTAATTAGAGTGCGGGGGTAATTACTGCGGGGGTAAGTACTGCGGGGGTAATTAGAGGGGAGGAGAATAATGAGATCGGTGGGGGTAATTAGAGTGAAGGAAGTAATTAGAGTGGGGGGCTATTGAATGTGTTATTATAAAAGAGAGAGAGGAGTAAACAGACGATCATTTGTGATGCTAATCTTCTATAATAAAGGCTAAAATGTATACGTGCGTTTCTTGTGGTGCAAGTTTTACACGTGAAGATAATTTTCGTCGTCATCAGAGGCAGTCATATACAAAGTTACATGATAATGGGCCTGCAGCAAAGCAGCCTAAACTGGATTCAATTTCCTCAACATCTAGATACATGCAAACATGTAATTGTTGTAATGTAACTCTAAGTGCAGTGCAAATGAATTCCCATAGAAGAACGCTACAACATAGGTCAAATTCATGTGTTCCCTTGTTAGATGGTGTACAAATTGTCCAGAGTGCTTTTAAGAACAGGATTGTAACATATCGAGTGCATGGTGAAAATAATCATGCACTATGTAATGTTCTTCAATGAAATAAGACATAACATTTTAAATCTGTTGGAAGAAGTGCTGAGGATTCATAAAATAGTGAAAGTAAATATGGTAACGTTTGCCACATACATATTACATACACAAGAATTGTCCGATATGAAATCATTTAATACTTCTAACAGAATTTTGGATGAATCTATGAATTTGGGTGATATTTTGAATACATTTGTGGATATGATGATAACCCAAACTACTAAGTTTCAAGAACGTGATTCAGGTGTGTGTATATATAATTAACTTCACAATGTCCAAAATTGCGTTTTTAAAAAATATTTATTACAAGAATAGACCGATTATACTATGTCTTGTTCTCTAGTATAAAAACCAAGAAGAACTGACTTGCTAACTTAACTAACTTGACTAAAACTAACTTGAGAAAAATGTTCCTATGCCTATTTATGTTAATGACAAGTTTGTTTATCTTAATGAGTCCTGGCGTTAATGGTGTTCGTTGTCTGTGGTCACGTACGCATCGTGTGCATTCTCACGTACATAATTCGTCCCTCCATTAACTCAAGGCGTCCTCGACTTATGGAGCTGTGAGTAAAGCTGGGTATAATTTTTCCTGGAGTTGATTTTCTTCTTCCTCTTCGGGTAATTTTTCTTTCTTGAAAACGTTGACAAATTTTTGTCTAAATATGTAAATAGTTACAAAAATTGCAATAATTACAATTAATAATGTTATTGTTACATAAAAGTGTGCTATATGTACATGTGGGTGTAGTTCTATATTATTTTTCAAGTTTACAGCTTCTTTTAGTTTTACAAAGTCACTTAAATGTTTTTGTTCTGTTTACAGATTTGGTTATTGTAAAATCACTCTTGGAAATTTGTGGAAGACTATAGCTAAAATTATTATAAGTATTATCGTAGATCATGCCATTAATTATTATTCTACAATTGTTTTCAGAGAATAGTAGTACATTGTTTAAAATAGTACTATGCAATATTTGCTCTTTACATTCCTCAACGACTCTGATTGGTTTTTTACAAGAGGCTATAATTTTGTTATTATTTAATTGCACAAATAACATAATTATTTCTTGCTAGGGCAAAATTACAATTAGAATTGTTAACTAACGAACATTTGTCTTCACTTAACCTATTTGCACAAAGTACTTTTCGATTTTTACACATTTTTTGTTCGTCCCAAGTTCTTCTCTAACACCAAAGAGTCTGTATTTCGCTGGTGGTAGTAATATTTTATTTTGTTCATCAGGGATAGGATATATTCTTTGATAATTATAAGGGTATGGATTTAAAATAGGAATGTACAATATACATGTTATCATATTACCAACAGAAACTGTTTTAAGTTTTGAAAATTCAATAATTCTGAATAAATATGTCGAATCTAACTCAGGTAATTCATTTGTTTTATAAATAATTCTCAGGTGGTTTATTATTTCTTTAAGTTCTTCTGTAGATATGACTTCTAGGTCTGTTATACCATTAGAGGCTAAACTTATAGTTCTTTGAATATTTTAAATGCTTTCTAATAGCTTTTGCGATAGAAAAATATTATATTGAATTAGTAAATCGTGGTTAAGTTTGTCATTTATTCTTGTAAGAGCTGCGAAAGAGCTATTTATGTTTTTTTTGAATTATTTTCTGATCAGCTGCATAGCGGTTAATGATATGATTAGCGAATGATGTATACTTATTCATTTGTTTTACTATGTTGTCTTGATTTTGAAACAAAATATTTCAATTATTATTTATGTCGTTTAAATCATTCTGATCTAAATTACCTGTTACGTATCTAATAACTGAACCTAATACATTTATTAGAGCACGTTTCGAACGATAGTTAAATTTCAACAGTTGTTTCTCGATTTGAATACAATTCTCTTTTAAAATGTTTATTAGTGATATTGAAGTATTGTTTCTGTTATTTAAAGTTTTAATTTCTAAGATATAACTATTAGATAAAAGGTTCCTATAACTATATTCTAAATTACTTATATTAAAATAAAAATAGAACTTATGATAATGGTTTAGAATTTTTGCTGGATTTAATTCTTCTAAGAAGTATCCAGTATTCTCAATTTTATCTACTCGAAGGCCCAGGCTGGTTGCCAGGAGGCTCATCCTGTAAGGAAAATGATTTTCTTAGTCTTTTAATTTTTCTAGTGTGAATGTTAGCTTGAGTTTTAATCTTATCTTTGACACCCCTGATTTTATTTTTACGCACAGCAGTTACGTTTACCTTTGCGTAACACGGGTCCGCTTTTCTTATTTTTGGCTTCCTAAAGTAAGCTACTGGTTCATTCATTTCTATGGTGTCTTCCTTACCTTGATTATGTTTCACTAAATTCTTTTTTACCTTTATCTAGTTGTTTTTGATAGATCTGTTCATAGAACGGAAGTATTTCCTTTTTTGTTTTATCATTGTATGATTCATAAATAGTCCTGTCTAAATCTAATTCGTATGCATTTAGATTTTCGTAAGGACCATATAGTAAAGTGAAAGGCATATAACCTGTTGTTGAATGAACGGATTGTTTATAAATTAATACTGCACTAATCGTCATATTTTGTGACTCGTTTTTGTTTGAAATTTTAATTGTTCTAATTTTTTCTAATATAGTTGAGTGTACTCGTTCAATAGGTGAATTTGAGTTCGAATTATAATTTGTAGTATAGTGCAACTCAATTTTAAAAAGCTTACAAAATTCCTGAAAAACATTATTTTTGAATTCTTTCCCTTCGTCGCAAACTATTTTCTTAGGGTAATTATGGTGAGCAAAGTAGTGTCTTAATTTGTTTAAAATTGTAATACCTGATAAATTTTCGACGTAATATGCTTGTGTATATTTTGAAAAAAGATCTATAATTGTTAAAAATTTTGATTTTTTCAAAACCGAAGATATCTATGTGAATTACGTCAAAAGTTCGCTTTGCTAATAATGGTCCTGAGAATTTTATATTATATGGGTGTCTTTCATATTTGCTCTGCAAACATGTTTCACATTCATTTATTATTTTGTTAATTTTTGTTCTCATGTCAGGCCAATAGTATTTAGTTTTGAGATGATTATGTGTTTCAATTATTCCATTGTGATTATTATTATGATATTCACTGATTACTTCATTTTGATCGTTTGATTTTTCCAAATCTTTACAAAAGGATTTACATTTAATAATTTTAACGCTATTATCAAATAAGTTAGAGCAAATTTCTATAAATTTAGTTTCTATAGTTTCATCATGAAAATAAATCCCATAGAGATTTTTTGGATTGATTATTTCTTTAAGGGCTTTCTTAATATTTTCCGATTCTTGACCGTTTCGAATGGAAATGGAATAGTGATGTTTTTTGAAGCGTCTTGTATAGAGTATTTTATATTGATCACTTACTTTAAGGTCGATTCTGTTTGTATAATAGTTTAAGGGATTTTCAGAGATGGGTAAAATAAAGACTGGATTTTCAATGGATGTATGTTGAGTATTTGAGTCGTTTTCGGGTATATTAGGTAAGATTTCGTCCGCGTCATCCGGTGATAATTCTTCATCTACATCGACTTGCGGTAGAATCGACATTAAATCTAAATCTTCGTTTTCGATTTGAGTTTCTTTAATATTAATTTCTACGCGGGAAAGAGCATCAGCTACCACATTTTCTTTACCCTTTTTATATTGTATTTGGTAGTCAAATTCTTCTAGACGGAGTCGCCATTTAGTTAATCTTGAATTCGGGTCTTTTAAAGAGAATAACCAAACTAAAGGTTTGTTATCGGTTTCAATAATAAACTGCCTGCCGTATAGATAAGGCCGAAAGTGCTTGGTGTTTTCTACAATTGATTCTATGGTTGAATAATTTTTCTCTGCAGAATTTAGTGTTCTAGAATAGAATGCAATATGGTGGTTGTTTTGGGATAATATTCCGCCTATGGCCACATTGCTAGCGTCAGTCGTGTGATGGAATGTTTTTTCAAAATCAGGGTAGGCAAGCACTGGTGCATTAGTCAATAGTTCTTTACATTTAAGAAATCATTGTAGTCCGAGTCATCAGGATTAATTTTTGTTCCCTTTTTTTAACATTTAGTAAATGGGGCTACAATTTTCGCGAAGTTATGTATGAATCGCCAATAATATCCTACTAATCCGAGAAAGGCTTTTATGTCTTTCGTAGTACGAGGTAGAGGATATTCTTGTACAGCTTTGATTTTCATGGGATTAGGTTTAATACCATCCGGAGTTATGATGTGCCCAAGAAAGGCCACTTTACGTAAGAACTCGGAATTGTCTAATTGAACCTTGAGATTATATTCTCTGAATTTACTAAATATCTGCTTAAGATGAATTAGATGATCATGTAAAGATTTTGAAAATATATCTACGTCATCCATATAAACAAAACAAAATTTATATAAATATTCCCTCAAAACGTTGTATTTTATTTCAGGAATAATTACTGGTCCTTCCTCAATATTAACTGATATTTTTACTACGTTATTTACATCTTGATCAAATGGTTGAAAATTAAGAGGGTTTAATTCTATAAAGAAAGGGATCCGCGTTGTACCTATTTCTAAGATTTGATTTTTCATAATCTATTTTTGCACCTAATTTTTGAAAATCATGACTACTTATTAGCGCATCAAATCTTTCATGCCAAGGTAATACATTAAATCTAAATGTATGATCAATGCCAAATTTTCCTAGTAGAGGGTATATTATGTCTTTATCGTTATTAATTATTTGATTTTACTGAGAAGTTTTGCGTGAAAAAAGTAATTTTTAAAATAATCTTTAGCTGGTTTGGGATTTATAATATTATTAGAGGCTCCGGAATCTATTAATATTTTTAAATTTAAGCTGGGAATTGTTATGAAGGGTAGTTTTGGTTTGTAGCTAATTCAATTTAAATCAATGTTTGTTTCGAGGCATTTTCTTGAAAATTTTCACGCACTTCTTCGAGATCTTCAGGGTAATTTTCAGCAACAGAAATATTATTCTCATAATTTTCTATATTAAATAACTTCCGATATAAAATTCGGTCTAGCTTGTGATTTATTATAATTATTCTGTGGTGGTCTATACGTGTTTCAGGTGGAGATGGACATTGGTGTTGGTTCATTTTGAGTTACCGTATTTCTTTTAAATACTTGAGAGTTCGTAGGGAAGTTTTGATTTATTGGTCTAGATTGTGTGTTTATTGGACCTCTCGGAAATTGATTTGGTTGTCGTGAGGAATTGTTGTTATGAAATTTATTATAATTATGTTGCGGCGGATAATAATTATATCTATTATTATTATTACTATTATTATAATGTATAGGTGCGTTTGGCCTGATTTGATTGATGGGTTTCTTTGTCATGTTATGTTTTGACTTATTTCTCACAAAATTCATGAAACTAACCTGTGCTTTTTCATTATCGTACTTTCTACATTCGTACAATGCTTGTTCTAAAGTGAGAATAGGTAAATGTATAAGGTGACTACAATACGGTTCAAAAATACCTGCCTTAAATGTAGTTAAAAATTGATTAATATATGTATTTTCTTTACTTATTCTAATGTCTTTATTCGGAGTATATGTAAATATTTAATTAAGTTCATCTTAAATGTTAGCGTTGTAATCAGTTTCATTTAGTCATAATTAATTCTAGTGGAGCGAAATTGACCATAAAAGTCTCTCCGTTCTCGAGAAAAAAAAATTTGCGTAGACCCAGTTCAGACCTTATAGGTTTTATAAAGTAAACAGTTTTACATGAGAAATGGCTATTTACGATATTTTTTCTGTGGTACTGATATTTTTTATTTCGAAAAAACATCAGAAATTGACTATTTAGAAAAGTCGTGTTTTTTTAAATTTACATCCCCATATCTTCAAATCTAATTGCGCTATCGATCTGATTTGTTTTTAAATTAAAGTACACACCTAAGCGCTTCCAATGGTGTTTTTGTTTCTATTGCTTATTGTTTATTATTTTCTTTAAATAACAATGAAGTTATTACTTCGCTAAGAATGCACTCATATTTTCACCAAGCGACAAACTTTTTTATTTTTGCAAATTTTCATATACATGATGCGGAGCAATTGAAGCCAAGATACGGGAGCAGTTTTTAAGAAAAAAATTTTCATGTAGGACCTATAGCTTTTTAGTTATGAATATTTTTGTGACGCGTATGTGCAACGCATCGCCACGGCGCGTGACTGCCGGTACCAAGTACTGCGACCCTACGAGCGCTAAATACTATATAGTTGTGCTGTCGTAATAGTGAATTCATGTACATCGTGGATGTTGTGTGTGATATAATTTTCAGAAGTCATTTTTAAGATTTATTATTTATTTATAATGGAGTGTATTATATGTAAAAAAACGGTGAGTAGTGATGACAAATCTGTGGTACTGAGACCTAGAAAGCCAGGCTTGTTATCATTAATATCTAGTGCTGAGAAAAGGCAAGATGACTGTGGGAAACAAATTCTACTTCAAAGGGATGGTATTTTGAGTGGAAAAATTAAAGTGAAATATCACGTAGATTGTCGCCAGAATTATACAAGTCAACAAAATATTTCTGCGCAGTCGATTGGTGGTCAGACCTCTCAAAGTGTAAAACCTATTTCTGTAACACGTCACTCTAATTCTCATTATAATATCCGAACTATGTGCTTGATTTGTAATAAAAGTGGAACAAAGAACAAACGACAATTAGTATCAGTACAAACAGGTAAGCAAATCCATTAAATCTTATGTAAATATCTATTTTAAGTACTTTTAGGATCCGGAAAATCTACTTATTTAAAAATTATGGACGCTGCAAATCAACGAGATGATATAGATATGGTTGCTAAATTTACTGGCTATGAAGATTTATTCGCATATGATGCAAAATATCATAAATTGTGTTACAGCCACTACATATCTCAAAGAAATATTAAATCGCACATAAGAGCTAAAAATAATCCGGAAGCTACACACTTACCCGATAACTTTGACAAATTTAACTCGTCATCAAGTAGTAGCGATTTTAAAGAAAATTTCAAACTCAACGACTCTTCGGAAATACAGATTCTCCTCAGAGCAGCATCTATTTTACGCAATTCAATGGATACATTTGATTTAAAAAGGCAGGGATTTCCCACACCGGGTGATATTAATAAAGCAGAATTTGAAAATCAGGTTCCAAATATCTTACGGCTAATAGATGGTAAATTATTTGCGAAGGTAAGCAGTATTTTATTCAAAGTTATATTAAGTTTGACTTTTTTTTTGTTAGGCTGATATTAAAGAAACGAGTGAGTTAGCAGTCATTCCATGTAATGTCATAATGGGACTTTTCGACAAATCATTTAAAAAAAATAGTTCTCATGTTGGATTGGGTTTACACATATATCACCTTATTCCTAGCAAACACATTTTGGATATTCTATCGCAGCTTGGTTTAACTTGCTCTTACAATGATATACGTCAACTATCAACGGCATTGGCAAAAGGAGATATTGATGACAAAAATGACGTGTATGTACCGCAAAACTTGGAACAAGTCAATGAAGAAAAGAAAAACTATATTCATGCAAGTATGGATAATTTCGACTTGAATGAAGGAACAATTGACGGCAAATGTACCACGCATTTTATGGCTATGGTCGTATTTCAGAAACAACAGTCTTTACAATTATTAGGAAGCATAATTAAAGGGGGAAAATACGCCTTAAGTAATGAAGAAGCTGATATAGTTTTTCAGCACATATTAAAATATAATAAGCCTAAGATCCGTCCTTCGGAATTCCTATCACCAACTATTAAACGCGAAGAATATAAATACACTAAAAAACTCAATTTGGTTTGGCGAATTCTGCGCTTTTTTAAAAAAGAGAATTCTTTCTTGGGGTGGACCGATTTTAATAACATTTTATCTAAGAACAACATTCCACTTTCGATTATATCATACCTTCCTTTCTTAAATGCTCCCCCCTACAGAATTTGATACTATATATACTGCCATGGTTCGAATAGTACAGTTAGCAAGCAGACTAAATCAAAACCATATTGTGATAACGGCCGACTTGGCAATTTATTCAAAGGCGCGCGAAATTCTATGGAATAATCCTCCAGAGCTGGCCGGTAGAGTAACTTTACAACTTGGTGGGATCTATCTTACTATGGCATTTATTGCTAACATTGGTTATATTTTTGGTGACGGAGGACTTACTTCCATACTTGTCAAAGCTGATATTTTCGCAGAAAATTCTTGCAGACTCATGTTGAAAGGAAAACAATACTCCCGAGCTATTCGTGGACTGACACTAGCAGCTGATGCTATATCTAGATTACTATATGATATTCTAGCTAATTGGTACGAAGAAAATAAGAGGGAAACATTTATAAACGACGACGTAAAACACTTAATGAACTCGATAATTTCCATGATGCGAAAATCCAAAATTGACGAAAATAATTTTAAAAACATTATCACAAAAATTGAAGATTATGATCAAATCACAACCGAATTTATTAATTCAGGCTGTACTTCGACTGTAACATTTAAGTACTGGTATTTCTTTCTAGAAACAATTGATCTGCTTTGGAGAATGTTGCATGCGGAAACAGATGGTGATTTTTATTTCCACTTAGCCGCAGTTCATGATGTATTACCTTATTTATCGGCTGCTGGACGTAATCTTTATTTGAAATGGGTTTCCGTATATTTAAGTGATATGGAAGAACTTAAACACCAAATTCCGTACATGTATGATTTTTTGGCAAGCGGAAATTTTGTTGTAAAAAAGACCAATTAAAAAAGATTTAACTGCGTTGCTTCAGACATGGCATTGGAACAATCCATTAACAGAGAGTGTAAAAGTCGTTCAGGAGTAATTGGTTTTACACAAAAATCAAACGCTCTTCTTCATTGGATGGTGACCAGACACACTTTAGGGGAATATTCCCAAAATTTTTTTAGGTATGTTCAGAGCTGGGCAATAAATAATTATTCAGTATTTAAATAACTTTTGCAATTTAAAGACTTTTTTAAAAGTAATGGTAATACAAAATAATTTGCCCAACCCTGGGTGTGTTCATATTGTTTTGCGTAATAATAATATTTAAATTGTCTATTTTAGAAGCTACTTCTACATTACAAACTCGACAAAGGAAAGAGGGATATTCTATGCAGAAGAAAAATGAAAGCGATGTTTTGAGAATGGTTGACACAATTGAAAGTGATTGGACTAACCCGTTTGATTTGAACAAAGTTCCTGTTTCCTTAATAAACATTTGTACAGGAAAAGAAGTAACCGAAGAGATAGAAAACAGTTTATATACTTTTATGGATGAGGTACGAAATAACACGAGCTCAGTTTGGAACGAAGATGACTCTGTAAATTTCTGGAAACCGCGTAAAAGAAACAAAATATTAACATTTAAAGAAAATAATGTTAAAACAAAGACGATGAAAGGGAATGCCATAATTGGTTCTGAATTGATGTTTCGCAGAATATTATGTTCCGCACAAATAAATGAAATAGACCTAACAACGATATTGTCGTATGAACTAACATTAGTGCCAACGTCTTTGTTTCATGAAGATGGTTCCATGCGTAAAACAAGAAAATCTGATCTGGCAAAGAAATTGGAAGACGCATCTAATACGCAAGCAGACTGTCCTTTGGTACAGTCTTTAATAATAGACAGAATGGTAGCAATTCAAGAAATGGATGAAAAACAATTCATTACTTTTAATGATCTCGGAAAACTGTTCTTGGAAACTATTTTGATTACCGGACGAAGATGCCAGGCTGTGCGAATAACTATAGTTTTTGATAGTTACAAAACATCAGTTAAAGATATGGTACTCCAGTAATGATCCAAATCCGCTGGTTGAAGCTACCGAAGATTGGGGGTGGACTTTAATAAATGATTGTTGGAATCCAATTTTTTTCAATTAAAAAACCAATTCCAGATATTGTACGGCAATGTATAAGCCTTTATTGTTCCGATAAAAATTGCAATAACAAAAAATGTAACTGTGTGAAGGAAGGTCTAAAATGTGGTGAGCCGTGTAAATGTGTGGTGTGCAATAATTGTGTAGAATGTATGGATGAATTTGCGGATGATGAGGAATTTTTTTAATTATCGTTAAAATTGAAGTATTTATAAAACAATAAATATGTATGTTAAGATGACCTTTGATTAAAATTGATACTTTCTACTTGTTTCTAATTTTTTGTCTATATTTAATCATGCAGTGGTAATCGCGCGCCTGCCGAGTCTATGCCATATGCTACTGCGTCACAAAAATATTCATAAATAAAAAACTAATACGTCCTAGATGAAAATTTTGTTTCTTAAAAACTGCTCCCGTATCTTGGCTTCAATTGCTCCGCATTATGTATATGAAAATTTGCAAAAATAAAAAAAATTTGTCGCTTGGTGAAGATATGAGTGCATTCTTAGTGAAGTAATAACTTCATTATTATTTAAAGAAAATAATAAATAATAATCAATAGAAACAAAAACACCATTGGAAGCGCTTATTTGTGTTCTTGAATTTAAATAAAAATCAGATCGATAGCGCAATTAGATTTGAAGATATCGGGATGTAAATTTAAAAAAACACGAATTTTCTAAATAGACAATTTCTGAAGTTTTTTCTAAATAAAAAATATCCTTACCACAGAAAAATATCGTAATTACCCATTACAGGTCCCAAATAACCTACCTACAAAATCTACAGAGTTTTATCTGGTCCTACGCAAAAAAAAATAAACGACACATTCCTAGGTCGATTTCGCTCCACTATACTCTTTTCAATTTTCAATCCGCAAATAACTGGTCTCTCAAAATCCGAAGAGTCCGTGTGCCCTAATTTAGCAACTTTTTTTTATAGGATTCTTGTTGAAATTATTTTTTGAAAAATCATAAATAATTCAGACTATATTTCAGCGAGCTAAGGCTCTCCAGTAAACGCTGAGGTCCTGTGCGTCCTGAGCTGCATAGCTATATCCACCACACTGACAGTCAGCAGGGCGACGACGATGAAGTCCCAGGAAAATCAGAACTACCATGTCGCAGCATGTACATCAGGCGGTATAGTAGCAAAGCAGAATCTATTTCCTGTCGTACGTACGAGTGCAGGGATGTCGCGCCATGTACAGCAGGTGGTGTAGGGGCCAAGCAGCACCTAGTTCCAGCAAGCCTTCGGAAAATCGAGGCCGAAAAATTCCAGCCACGGCAGCCGGCGAGCTTAGATAATTAAGCGCGGCCCATGGCCGTACCCTAAGAGGCATGTCCTCACGTGTTTCTACAGAGAGCCTCCAGAGGGCCCTCGAGAAAGCTAAACCCGAATTGTTCCAGGGTCAGATGGAACGAGTTCCTACCAATATCGTTCCCGAAACCTCCGCGCATGCGGGGCCGAAAAGCTAACCCTCCATGTGGGTCTCATCACCAAGGCAGAAGATCCTGCGAACATGAGTGAATGTCGCGCCATATAATTAATTGCAAATAATATACTTACCTTATATTTATCACTTCTTTATCTGAAATATTTAAGTAATATAAGTGCAATGTAAAATAATGGAATATATTAAGAGTGGGTTTTGTACACATTTTATTTTACTGTAATAAAAACAAAATTTTTAATTCCATACGAGGTAATGTTGTCGACGCTAGAGCACCCGGTTAATGAGCGAATGGGGAACGAAACCGCGGTTCACGGGAGGAATATAACAGCTGTGCACTTTGTGGATCAGTTAGGCTACTCTCTCCGCTCTTAGCGTCGACACAGCTCCGCAGGACTTAGAAATATTTTCTAATTTAAATTCAACGTTATTATTCTAAGACCTTCCAATTTTCAGGGTACTACAGCATAAGGTATGTAAGCCACTTTGCTGCAAAATGTCTGGCTGTACCCCTAAACGTGGCGGCTGGTGAATTTAGGTTATACCATATCTCAATATTGAAGCGTGGAACCTAAGCAAAATTTTATTTAAGGCATGACTTAGTACTGAATGAAGAAGTTTTGCAGAAAAAGAAGTGAATAAATATAGTTTAAAAAAACTAAAAAACACGCTTTTAAAGCACATCAAACTAAAAAGTGAAAAATAATTATTAATATAAACTGAAAACAATAATGAACGAAAAATACTAGTATTATTGTGAAAAAAGCGTGGGGTGCTCGATATACGAAAAATATTGCACAAAGCACCCCACGCTTTTTTTCACAATAATACTAGTATTTTTCGTTCATTATTGTTTTCAGTTTATATTAATAATTATTTTTCACTTTTTAGTTTGATGTGCTTTAAAAGCGTGTTTTTTTAGTTTTTTTAAACTATATTTATTTTTAACTTTTTAGTTTGATGTGCTATGAAAGCGTGTTTTTTAGTTGTTTTAAACTATATTTATATTGCTTATTGATGCTGATATTATAACATATTACGATCCAACAGATATTTCTGAAAAAAAAAACATTTTTTTTATTTCAGCCGTGAGGTTCGAACTCACGCCGGAGGAGTCAGTCGTTTCGCGTCGACTGCCTTAACCCACTCGACCACCGAGCTAATTAACAATTACTGAATCTACTCACATATTAAGCCTTTGCTTTCACGCAGGGATACGTGAGGAAAGGATTGGCGATCCTGATCAGGATAATGATATAAACTTATCAAATTATTGTATTGTTACCGGTTCTTCGTAAGTGTACAAAGTTTCAATTAAATCTGTCCGTTTAAAGTGGGTCAAAATCGAGTCCAAAGAGTCGGTTACAAACAAACAAGCAAACAAACAAACAAACAAGCAAACATACAGGTGAAGCTAATAAAAGCGTGTTAAAAAAAGTTGCGAAAATGCGATGCTATCCCAGATTAGTTCTTGACCATTAGTAAAATAATTTTTTTCGTAATCAAAAGAAAAATTTATCAATCAATTTTCTTTATAATTTTCGAAAATTCTTTTCTGTAAAGTTATGACATTTTGAAATTTAATGAAGCATTTAAATTTCAAAATATCAACTTTACAAAAATCAAAATTTTCAAAAATCAAAAAAAGGGTCAATAAATTTTCCTCCTGATTACGAAAGAAAATATCGTGCAAATATTTTTCCTAATATGTAGAAGTAATCTGGGGTGGCAGCGTAATTTTGAAACTTTTTTCCAATATCTTTTTCAATTCTTTTTCTGCAAACCTCCTTTATTCAGTGCTGTTTGTCATGCCTTAAAATCTTGCTTAGGATCCATGCTCCAATACTGAAATATGGTATAACTTATATCCATCAGCCACCACTGCCCTAGGCAGATACAACTTTACCCCTAGTTGCTGGTTTTATAAAGGCAAACTAAATACCTAAACAACCATATAGATGATTTGTAATATACTGCAAATTGGGAAATTGCATGCGACCCCTCCGTTGTTCCTTGGTAAACAAATTTACACTTTTCAGTGCTCCCCTTCTAAAAAGAAATCGCACAAACGTGTACCACTGTAGATTTTTCCAGAGTTTCATACTCTGGACCTGAGATCCGGAAAAATAATTCATCGGGGCGACGCCAAAATCGTCGTAGCGTCACGGGTACCGCCACCTCCAGGTGCTCGCGATATCGTCTCGTCCCTGCGCTGCCCACGTCTGTTCCACGACTAGAAGAATGTACCTGCGTATTTGACGACATCCGAGCTACCACGATGCCCACGTCGAAAGCGAACCCAGATGAGCACCGAGGACAGAAGACGGTAAAATATTATAACCATAAAAGAATAATTATGTTTTATTAATCGAAACTTGACGACAAATAATTTCAACTTTGTAATTTCCAAATTAACTGTTAATTTAACAATGATATTAATTCGAGCATGCTTCACCACTCGGCAGTCTGAGTTCTGCAATACACCACTTCACAGCCAATTTAGGATAATGAAAATTAACCAAACTTGTTCATATGTTGTACATTTAGTGTTTAATAAATAACAAAAGCTGATCCACATCTTATTATTACGGAAGTGAAACAAGAAGCAGAAACAACGAATAAGAAGAACCATTTAAGAATTGCCTTCTAGAAAAGAATTATACTATATAACAAGAGCCATGAAATAAAAATTAAACAAAATAAAATCAAATTAAAACAATCCAAAGAATTGAGAATTTCAGCACCGGATCCCCGCTATCATCAGCAAGAACACCTCTAAGCGGAATTTTCAACACATAACGAAATAACCCTCTATCCAAAATTGGGGTATAATATGCCAGGAAAGCGAGATTCGCGGTCCGAGTAACTTTTAAAATTTTTTGTCTGATTGCAGTAAAAATATTTTAAAAATGTTTGTTTGAATCCAGATTATGATGTTTAACTAATATTTTAATAAGAATTTTGCATGTGTAAAAACAATGATTAAAACCATTAGACTTGTTAATCAAGCTTCACTCATCATGCACGATTTTAAGCAATTTAAAGTAATATTAAATAATAATAACTTAATTTTATCTGATTAATGGTACAATTTACATATTTTAGAAAATGCCATCGACATGGAGGGTGAGACCAAAAAATACTGATTTTCGATTTTGTGCAGCCAAACATTTAAATAAAAGAAAAACACCTACTGTTCACATTCACTTTGTCTATGACTGGGTCAGTAAAAAATTTACTATTTATTGCTCAAATTCGAATATAATTATTTCATGGTTACTTTTGTCAGTGCAAGATAGTTTATAACGATATTTCTTTAAAAAATACATTTATGATCTTATTCAATTTTTTGTTTGACGGTCCGGAAAAATTTAAACAAAGTACGTACCTACATATTTTGTGTTGGAAATATGTAATAAACGTTCTTACACAAACAAAAGTACTCAAAAAATCATTAAATTCGATTTAAAAAAATAAAAAAATCGATAGTCGTTGACAAAGTAAATGTTAGTATTCAAATCAAAAACTTTAAAAACAATAAAGCATATCAAATTCTGGGCTTTATTATAATCATTTCATGTTAAAAACATAGAAAATGATTAATCAAATAGAATAGAACGGGAACCATAACTAACCTTTTATTGGTTTTTTTCATTTTCCTAATCTCTGATGTATCTACACTAGTTTCATTATTGTTCTGTCGTGCTTCTTTTTTCAAAATCATCTTCGTCGTCGCTCTGCACTTCCTCTTCTTTATTTTAATTTTCAATATTTCTATCGTCATCTAAACTCGGCAAATCTAAAAATAGAATAATATAGTAAAATCACTTTGTATTGAACTATTTTCTAAATACCCAACCTTCAATACGTATTTCGTCAATATGTCTTCCAAGGTAATTGTGGACTTTACCTTGGTCAACAGCCATTAGAATTTTGCTTATTTTTGTTAACTATATAGCGCTTTCATGCATTCGGTAGAACTCTCTGTGTACAGTTATATCATGGCCTAAGTGCCAAGCGTGCCAGTCATACTCATTTTCAGACATGTTAAATAATTGGCAAACTGTAGCCACATATTTTCTTAACTTTGTACCAGTTATGGCATCAGGATTTTTCAAATGTATTTCTTCGCAAATCTTTTTCAGGCAATCGTGTCCTCTTAAAAAGCTTTTAGATTCATTGGATCTTGCAAACACATATTTATTATGGAAAGAAATTTTACACTCATCTCTGTGTCTTATTAAAATATCAATACATTCTTTAATAACCGGTGGAAGTATTATTGGGACCTTTCTCCCACGTTTTCCCTCGACTTCCACCATAGTCATACTTTCAGCCAATTTCTTTTCAACGGGTGTGAGAGATTCTCTTATTTCTTCTGTATTTTGTTCCTCCCAAGATGGTCTCGAAATATAGTCGCTCATTTTCATTTTGGAGGCCTCGCCTGAACGCCTTTTGTTAAATAGGATTATTCGCGCTAAACATAACGTTGCCAATCTACTCCACTTTTGGTTGTCACGGTTATCACTCTCAACATCCAATTTAGTTTTTACGATGTTATTGTCTATATATCTACTTAATTTTACTAGATCATCTGTAATTGGTAACAACTGGGTGGAGTTAAATTTTCTTCTATAAAGTGTTGACAGAGCATTTGAAGAAATTCTTATATTCCATCCCATTTCTATGAATTCCTTAAATGATAGTAATGATTCATTTTTCTTCATATTTCCTGCTCTAATTGCACTGCCTCTTTGAATTGCAATGCATATCTTAAGAGCATATCCAATTTTCAATGCTAGACTTAGAGAATGGAATTCTGGTATTGTGATACTGTCTGAGGATATGTGATTCATACGTATTTCTTTTGTAGCTTGAATTATAAGATCAAATTTATCAGGGGTAAAAAAATCTGCCAATGCTTTAGAACAATTTTTGTCTAATCTATTTAATGCAATGGTCAGGCGTGCTAACTGTCTCATTGTTTGGTGTATGAATTCAGATTGGGTATTTGTATACTTTTCAAATTGCATTGCACCAAATTTTAAAATTAATACGTCGTTTCTACATGTATTGCCAATTTCATCTGATCTAAATACTGAAATGATAGATTTCTGTTATTCCTTCGTAAAACCTAATCCAAAGATATCAGATATAATGTAAGAGCATTGCTTTCGGCCATAACATGTTTCGACTTTGTGTTTTCTTTATCAAAAAGTTTTCCCTGCAGTTATACTTCATGTGGTGCCAAATATGTTTTTTCAACATAAATCCAAGACAGTTAAGACAAGGACCGTAATCGGAGTCTTTAACAAATTTAAGTTCGTTTTCAGTTGGTCTTCGAACAAGTATTAGTTCTCCAGATTTAGATACCAAAACACCGCAATTGTAATAGAAATCACCAACCCTTATTATCTCAGCGAAACCCTCCTTACGCTGATTCGATATTTTTTGGATTAGATATTTTGAAACTTCAGTCTCTTTAAAGTGAACTGATTCAAAATGTCTAACTATATTTATAAGTTTCTGGTTACAATAGTAGCAAACGTGAGTTTTGTTTCTTACTCTTTTTCCGTGCTTTTTAGATGCTGCAACTATTTCGATATTATTGTTAGGATTTGTCTTTCGAAACACATTTAATGACGATTCATCTGTGCTAGTTTTACTTTCATTACTTACACGTTTTTGCGTGTCAAAATTTGCTACTTGCACTGGTGATGACGGCGAGGGAAGAATTGTATTATTTTGGCGTGGATTTCTCATTTTTTGATAATTGCTTAATGCAATTTCGTCTCCCTCATTTTCAAAATTATTTTGCCCATTAGTTACATTTTCACATTCTGTACTTTCTAAGAATTTATTGATTATAAATTCCTTGCCCAAACTGGAACTACTATCAATAAATTTGTTTTTTATTTCTGTTTCGAGCTTAATTTTTGATAAATAATCTGTTTTCGTAATTTTATTTATGTCCTTATTTTTTAATTTTACATTCTGCAGAACAATAATTTTGTTATTATCTTTTACTAAATTTTTTGCAAATTTTATTCTTTTCTTTCTAGTTCATTTCTGTAACCTGAGCGTATTTTTTTCATTTACGCTCGTCTGGGAACTGTCTGATGCCTCTGAGGGGAAATATTCACTACAAGAAGTATCATTTTCGCTTCCAAAAAAGTTATCACTTTTAAACGCTGTAACAAAATGATTATTAACATCCACGCTCTTTGGACTTTCATTCTATTTTTCTTTTCGGACAAAGAATCTGCATTAAATATTGCAAAATGGCTAGTGTGTTTTAACTAATAAGATTTAACATTTACAAAAAAAAAGAGTTTGTATTACCCTAATCTAGAAAATTGCAAACCCCATTAATATAATTTCATTTAATTCTTTATTCTAATAATTTTTTAATTTAGCCAACAGTATTTAAATTTTATGATTGGAAAATATATGTTATGGAAAATTTTGTTCGCTCACAAACACAAATTTAAATATTTTCGTTTATTTTCCAATCAGATTGGATTATTATTTTTTACTAAAAAGTTTAAATATTATTCAGATATTTGATAAGGGTATTAAAATACAAAATTATAATTAATTTACACGGTGGCTGACATTTTTCCGGGAAGTGAGTAATCTCAAAAAGCGTAACCCAAGTCGGAACCCAACAATTTTTTCTCAAAATTTGGTGACACTGACGTGGTTAACCACAAAACACCAAAACACTATACATATACTGCACTCGACTCGCGTTTGCTCAATGATGACTAAAGCAGTTTTAATAATCTCCAAATTCATTATATTATGTATTTACTCTGTTTAATAAGATAAACATAAAATTCAACATTTTATTGTAATCGCATACTAATTTGTGATATACAAAGAAAAATATTTATTATGATATGAGTGCTTTTCCCCAATAAAGTATTAATCTAGGATTTGGAATTCTAACATTTTTTAGGATTTTAAAATTATCCTAGTTATGTTGTTAATTTTTCCGTCAATAGGCTGATTGAGATTATTTAACCTATTTAATATTTAATATTCACAAATCAATAATTGTAAAGACATCAAAAATGATTAACAAAAATACACGTTAAAACTACTTTCTTGAAATGAGTGTTTGAGATCACCACCCAAAAGTCAAACCAAATGAAAATAGGCAACCCTTAGAACGAAATAAAATATCTAACCCTGGATTGCTAAATTTAAATTTATAAACAAACATAAGATAAAAATAGCCGACACCATGTGTTTGCATCACCTAGATGTTTATTATATTATGTCGGTGGTCATTTATAGTGTTCTCCAATTATTAAAACAAATATTAAATTTAAAATAAACACAAATACACAAAAATAACATTTTATAAACTTTAAAGTTCTGAACGAAATGTATGCATTTCAAATAAAGCATATTTGTGACGTAATCGCGCCATCAATTATAATTGAAAGTAACCTCGATTTAAACTAACTAAGGAGGTTTAATAGATTTTGTTTGCTTCTGTTGAATAAATAAATTTACAAATTTTTAGACATTTTTGACTCATTATATCACTATAGAATTAGGTATGTATTATCTATCTTTATTCTTTATATCTAGTTTTTTTTTTGTGAAAAGTTGTTATACATTTTTCTGAGTTGGTACGAACTATTTGAACTAATTAACTAGGTTTTAGTTAAAGTTTAGATACTATTATTTACTTTTTTTGCATGGTAGCACTGCGGCCTCTTTTTTTCTTACTGTACTTTTTTTTACTTAATTTTCTTTATCATTTGTAGATTCATTTATTTCTGTTTCTTCTTCTTCATTATCATCTGTATGTAAAGAGGCTTCCAGTTCATCATACTTTAATTTTCTATGAAATTCATGATACTTTCGGTTAATCTGATTTTTGATGTTTGAATTTTAAGGCAGAAATTTTCAGTTCCTCTACATACAAAGAAGCAAATTCCTTTTGAAAACAAGAAACATTCTTAGTTTTATCAGTAGCGCGACATTTCTTACGAATATTAATTTCTTTGTAACTTTCTTCAGTGTAACTGTTTTTGTATCTTATTATAAATGGGTTCGACTTATTAACTTCGATGATTGCTATGTCATGCCACTTGACTGTTTCACCATCCTCATTTTTTTTAAATTCCACCCAATGAGAGATGTATGTGCTTTGATGTTATAGAAATCGCGATTGTCCATCTCATTCACATAAGGGTGTTCCCGTTTTTTTTTGGCAGATTTTATAATTAACACCCATTGGGCGGGTACATAAATAGGGCCAGTTCTTAGAGCACGTCGCTTCTGTTTCTCGATTACAGAGTGCATCGCATCTCCTTCGTTTTGTGTATAGCCTACGACTAAAAATTTATGGGAAATCTTGGGCATATCTAATGTTTGAACAGCGTAAAACATCATGGTAACCATAAATTTATTTTTATTCTGGCCAGTTATTACCAGAGCTAGCCCTCACAAAATAATAAAAATATAATATAATTGTAAATAGTATTAACAATAAGTGGAACTGAAATTTCTCCAAGATACAATTAATATACTAAATTTTCCATTACGCAACGGGCCGCCAACAACAAAAAAAAACCGCCAACTAGTCGGCGGGGGGAGTGAGCAAGAACGGTGGTAATTTCTAACTGAGTGCACTGGAAATATATTAACTGGCAAAGAAAAAAAAGTTAAATATAATATATCAGTAGCTATTTAATAATAATTAAAAAAAAGAAGTATAACACGTTAAAATATAGACACAGCAAAATGGTTAACGTTATGACGTATTATAATATTTAAACAAATTACAAGTGCGAGTATTCTCGAGAGAGATACTAGGAGTTTATCAGAACAGATTAGGGTACATAATAATGTAAAAATAAAGATCTGTAGGCCGAATGTGATCACCTTCGTCGCTACCCAGTAATTATATAATATACACTGTTTTTCTTCTGTATAGAGACAATACCAGATAAAATATTCGTATATATTCTTCACAGTGCAGCGATCTTATTGGGGCAAATGGACCAAAATCAGAACTCCAAAAAAATCAGTAGTATCATATGATTTATTTACCATAAGATTGTCCGACATTAGTCTACATTTACATCCACAAATATTTATTTTACAATGTAAGGTTAGTAAAAAAATAGTGCATGTAAACGTGCATGTATATAATACCATAAAATATTATAAATTATACTTTATATTAGAAATGTTGACAGAGATGTAAAAGTATACTTAAGATCCAGAAATATTTACATAATATAAACAAAAAAATGTCCCATGTCTATTCTGCCCTGAATCACTTTCACTGTCATCGCTAACTTCAAAAGGAGTTGTGATATTATATGCTGTCAAAGGCTCTACTTCGTCAGTTAACACGAAATACTCTTTAATGCTACTGTCATCAACCATATTTTTTCCTTTTTTGGAGATTATTTTTCTGTGGAAAGCTAGTAAAGGATCTGATGTTATAATCAAACGATTCATCAAATCAATGTTTGATTCCGTTCGCGACTTTTTTTCGAGTGTGTGCCAATCTTTCTTTTCTAATTTCTTTATGTCGAGCCTCTAGGCACACTACTGACATTTCACCAATTGGTATATTGAATTGAGAGATGACTTCATAACCGTAAACCAGTATTTTATGGATAGTCATAGGCATTTTGTACCACGAGTACTCTTGCAGATACAATTCCCTAGTGTTCATGGCAAGATTGTTAAATTTATTTACATTAATTTTTTCCTTACAGTTCAAAATTCTCAAAATTAGGTAAAATTTATAAAGTAGTGTCTCGTTAAGGCCGGTAATTTTAGCATTTATTTTATATTGCTCGAAAAATTTTCTAGCTGTATTTCCGTCATTAGAACTACCATAACCTTGTTTTGGTTTGTCTATATTGAGCCCTAACTGTTTTTTAAACTCACTTTGAATTCGTTTTTTGGTTTATTCTTTCAAATCCTCAAATTCCCTTGAAGCTCGCCACTTTTTAAAAGGAAGATGATATGCTATTTTTAAACAACATTCCAAGAAACGAATCCAACAATGCAAAGTTGACAATCCATATTTATATTTTTCAGAATCCACTACAAACTGAGTCAAGTCTGTTTTATTCATCTGAGTCGGTTTTGCTCGGCATAGATAACAAGTAGCAGTAGATTTTGTTTCGGTCACAATATTATAATATACACTTCCGTCAATCATTGTAAAGTGAAATTCAAAATCTACGTTAAATTCTCTTTCGCCAATTCTCATGCTAATGTTTTTAATATCTTTAAAACAATTTTCAAATTTATTGTATTCTTGTTTAATTATTTCCTCGTTTTCCTTAGAAAACATAAATTTAAGTGGTCGACAATATAGCGACGATGACGAACAGGGGATTTTTCCAAACCACCGTTTTAGAGGATTTGTCCATGAGCATAATAGGGACAAAACCTATAAAAAACATAAATTCGTCAGTTTCAGATTCTTTTGAAAATTTTTGCTTGTATGTATTGTGACTGGAACTTCCATCCATGCCCCATTTACAGACAAGAGTTAAATTTAATGAAATAATGCTATGTATATCTACAACATTAATAAGATTGCAAATACTATTAAGAGTTTTATATAACATATTTTGAATATTAACTTCAACAGCTGTCTCAGAAGCAGATGATATCTCAATATATGAGTGTTGTTTAAACATATTAAGTCTATATAAACTAGGAAAAGTATCTCTATGTACGGTATTTACCACAGTCCTTAATAAATTGTACTTGCGTTCAGATAAGTCTAGATCTAAGTAAAGAGCAAGTGCTTGCTGCAAATTCAATTCTTTCTTTACTCCTAAAAAGTCCTGTTGAAGTTGATGGACCAGCGATACTAGAAGCGAACTGTAATTCCGCACTACCGAAGCTTTTTACCAATGTTTCCACTTTTTTTTGTTTTGATGGAACACTCTTCGAACTGCTTTTGTGGACGGCTCCGGCCACTAATTGAGGTAGTCGAACTGATATTGGTAGATTTTATTAAACTTTCAGGGATTGAAATTTTCGAGGCGAGAAAACCACTTTCTTTTTTTTTAATAAATATGATCTTGAACGTGAGCACTTTGTTCACCTTGATTTTAAGTTAGCACATATTAATTTTGCAACATTCAGTAGTTCTGGAGCACCAGGGTTTGTAATGTTATACGAGTTCGTAATACATTGTTTTATTGCAGTAAATTTGTCTTTATCTACTGTTGACACCCAAACTTCAAAACATTCATCATACGTAAGAGGGTGATCTATAAAAGAAAAAAAGCTTTATATACAAATTTGCAAATATTTGCACAAAGTCATATTATAGCTTTAATTTATACTAAATTGACTACAAAATAGCAGAAAGTTGCATATATACTTTTATATACTTTTTTTTAAAAGCTTACAGATGTTAAAAAATCAATAAAAATCGAATTTTACACTCGTTTATAAAACTCAAATTAACAGGTTGAAGAATGCCAAATATTGAGGTCATTATGTATTATTTAAATAGTTAATATACTTGGATTTATATTCTCCATGACCAAAATTGCACAAATTAAATACTGTTCAGCACACAACTATTCACAAGCAAAATTTCAACTGACCAAGTAGGTAATACACTATGTTGAAATTACCTTCGATTCTGTCCAATAACCCCCCCCCCGATACCGGGAAATTCCAAGAAACGTTTCTTGGAATAGCTTGTTTGGTTACTTACCTACTTATAGGGTAGGTAATTAAACCCAAAATAAAGGGTCGGTTTTTACATTTTTCTCCACAGGTCGCTGCACTGTGCGGCATCCAAAAACAAAGTGGTAGCTACATAAAATATTATTTAAAATATGATAGTAGATTTTCCAGATAATCGGATAAAATCAAATTCATACAGGTTGGTAGCACTTATCTGTGATCCTACAGCGCGAAGGGCGTTTTCTCCAGGTGTCGACAGATCCAGAGCACCACGTACAGGAGGAATGCTAGGGAAACCATGGACGGCACGCTATTAGGTAAGGCCGGACTGCAGAGTCCACGAGGAAGTAAGGCCAGATACCCCAGCAAAAAAAAGGTTTTCTTGTAGTATAACCTATGACATCAACTACTGCATCACCGTACCAATGAGGCAAATGCGTTCCAGGCCGCGACGGGGATAGAATAAAATATACTCGTATAAATAAAATATTTCATAAAAGTCTTACTAAGACTTTACTAAAAGCCCTAAAAAGATAAGAACAACAAACATTTCATCACATAAAGGACAACCATAATGCCAATACTCACTTCTACACCCTGTAGAAGGCTTCTCGAATATATCTCTTGTTCGAGGGTTGATTTTCTTTATGAACCACCTGCAAGAAAATAAAGGAACCCTATAAGAATCTTTTACTTATAATGTCGGTTCAGAAGACTTACCGTGAGCTAGGAAATAATCCGCACACGACGAAAATTGCAGGAAATATCACAAATTTCTCACAGAAAATCTTCCTCGCAATTTCTAAATACTTTTAGTAATAGTTCTCCCAATTAAATGGACACTTCACCAATGAATGAATAAAACTGTTTTAACAGTATATAATGTCTGAACGTTATTTGTGGCATTCTCTAGATTTTTCTTTTTTTTTGGAACTTACTACCACATGAATAATTCTTCGTTATCTAAAAAGTATGGTTAGTTATCCACTATGTTACTGTAAAAATAAACCTTTGCGCTTGTGTCAAAAATTCGTCAAAGGGTGTTTTTTAACAACTAATATTAGACATAAAAATGATAATATAATTCCCTAACGTTTCGGAAAGCGAGTTTCCCTTTTCAAAGTCATTTATCTTTTTTTAGAATATGTCAAGTTTCACGCTTTATTTTTCCAGTAACATACTGGGTAACTAACTACATTTTTTAGATAACGAAGAATTATTCGTGGTAGTAAGTCCCAAAAAAGAAAAAGAAAAACCATATACTCCACTCAACATTCGTTTCGCAATCCAGGTTGGCATCATCTGGAGATGCTTAAAATAGTTTTAATCATCCTCAGATGCCTGCAGTATATGGTGTTTTAGTGTTTCATATTTCTTGGAAAACTATGTCAGTGTTAAGTATTGCAAGGATACCTTAATTGTCTATTTGACATTATCTTTTATTTATTTCTGTTTGACATTTAGATTGCTAAATATTACTAATTACCAAATATTGCGAACTGTAACCTGTTAATATTAATTTTAATTTGAAATAAGTTATTTTATGGTTTATGTTTAATTCTTATTTTTTTAATCTTTCTACGATTAAAAGTTTGACATAATAAAATTGTTGATGTTATATTATGTTTATCCTGCTCATTAGTTTTCAAGTGCATACACGCTTGTTTTACTCCCTGTTTTGAGGTAGTAAAATACTGTTTTATTCCCGTTCATGCAAAAATACTATAAGTAAGTACTTATAGATAATTAATTAATTAATTATGAAGTAAGTTTATAATTATGTTATTGTGCATTTTTAAAATTTGAAAAGTACCAAATAAGGAATGAGATAAGGTTATAGGTTAATAAAATAGTGTATTGTTTTAGCTCTAAGATACATTATTTGTGTTATATTTCTTGTACCCTGTACTTACAATGGGCATATCCAACTATTTTTTTATTTTTGAATTATTGTTCCTTTCGATATTTACATTTATGTTCGAATTTATCATTTATCTAATAATAAACAATAATGAAAAACATTAATTTTATTGTGTTTATTTTAGGTATATGATTTCTTTATATCTTGAAAACGATTGATCTTTCTTTGTGGGGGGGTAGGCCGTAGGGCCAAATTATAACTATTGCCTATGGGGCCAGTCCGACCCTTTGTAGAGTTTACAAATGGTGCTATGATGATCGATGTTTGTAATTTAGTGATATTACAGGTCTGTAGGTTGTAGGTTTGCTTGCACACCTGTATGTAGTTAGTGAATTTCGTGAATCTGTGTATGTATGTCAAATGGTAATTTTTAAGATGTGTCAACAATTTACCACAACGTACTCACAAGTCACAACGTATTTCTTTTGTTTGTGCATAGAGAAACTAAAAATAAAATTTTGGTGTGTTTGTATGAGAAGTGAACAAGCATCGAAACTCAGCTGTAATATCGAATAAGCACAAACGTCGTTTAGTTAACAGAACGTGTTTTAAGTGTATAACGCAGTTTTAAAAACTAATATTAATGGTTACTGAACATTTAAAACAAATCTTATTGTCTTATTTCGTTAATTTTGTGTACTCAAAATAGAGACGAGTTTGTATTTTACGGAATTGTCTCGTGATATGGAAAAAGTGTCATATTGGTTTAGATCCATCAGCCGAAACCCAGTTTAGATGATTTTATACTTTCAACAAAGCCTAGCTCACTATCAGTATATTCATCATTTAACCAAGTTTCAGTGATGATAATGACACTGTGTACGGAACATAGTGCAGTATGCTGAAAGTTGACAATTTTTATTGGTTATGTTGTTGTAAACATATAAAATAGCATTATGCGTGTAACAAATTTCTTTCATCAAAAATTCATATCAAAATGAACCTAATCGAGACTGTAAGGTAATTAGTATATGGAAGTTAAAAAAGTAAAAAGAAGTTTGCATAAGACTAATTTTACTGACCTGTTCTCGAAAATATAAAACATACGAGTTAGCGGTAGTGCTCAAATGATTATTTTTATATACTTTATTTCATTGTATATATAAAAGTATACGTATTATATCATCACCCTATTATATTATCTGTTTTTGTTATAAATAATTCGGCTTGCATGGAATAAATTGATCCGCATAATTATACTGAAATTTAGTTTTCACAAATTAAACAACACCAAAGCCTGTATAATCCTTTGCTTCATATAAAATACGACAATTTATTATTATCAAACAGTAATAGTGCTCCACTTCCATGTGAATTATATAATATCTGAAAGTACTTTAAAACCAAATGCATTACTCGAAGTAAATATAATGAGAGTTATTTAAATATTAACGTCAATAATGACGTTTGTTCGTTTTCAGTCCTAATATTTAGGGGAAAAATATTCGTCTCGCTGGATGTAGTATACTGATTTTTAAATACAAGGCGCCCCCTCTACGACTTAAAAACTTTGGTAGCTCAAATGAAAAAATGTAATTTAAGATTACTTAGGTCGTAATTTTATTTGTCTTATTTTTTGAAAATCGCTAGCTGGCGAGGACTTATAAAGCCCAAAACTGCTTAAAATGTAATAGAACCTAGTAAAAACTTAATTTTCATACTTAGTGAGTTTTCAGTTGACATATTTTTTTCATTTCGCTAAATCATTTACCTCACCTTCATTTAAATCCAAAGTGGCTGATTGCGTAGAAAGTTGTTTTCGCAGTTGTGTTCCCCTCATAAGAGAATCATTGGATATGCCAGATTCTTTCGCAAATGTTCTCATCAGATCGCAAGCTCTCAAATATGAGTTCCCTAAACTTTTTCCTGGAATACCAAATATGTACGGATTTTTGTTGGGAACTGCAGTCTCATTTTGAAATTTTAATATTAATTTAACACCATCAAATATGTCTGTAGACAACAGGACTGGCACACCTCGAGCCTTTTTTCTTCTAATTACTAACCTAAAATAGTTTTTTTGCGTTTGATGTATACTCTTTTGGTAAAGATTTAAATAACTCCGGGTCGCTGATCGATTGATTGAAATGTAAAAATCGTCTATAGTAATCCGTTCTAGCTCACCTGCCCTTCGCCTGTGAAAAATCTGAACGGCAATCATAGTATAGGATGCCAGTTTTTTTCATGTAATAAAGTTAAAACTACTTTTAAGTTCGCTATAATAGCTTTTAAGGTTTTCCTCTACGTAATTATTCAAAGAAATTATTTCCCCCTGATGGGGGTAACAGGTATTTCTTTTTTCGTTTCTGTTGGAGTTGATTTTCCATAACAGTTTTGTTGACTGATGGAGCAAACTCTTCTTCAAAATTTTTTAAAAAATCCTCAACCTTATGTTTTCTACATTCATTTCTTTCTTTGATGTATTCAGTGATAAGAAGTTTGCAACATTTTCTTAATGTTTCAATCGCAAAAGCTGTCGAAGGTGACTTGTATTCTTGTATGGTAATGTCTAACTGCGCCACATTATTTACAGCGGTGGTAACAGCATTGAACCTCTCTGAAAGAAACGTCGATGCAAAGTCACTGACTGAAGGGTCAACTTTTTTTAATGCTAGAAGAAATCTTCCAAGAAGTCTAAGCCTTGTGCGAATCATTTTATGTAGATGTTCCAATCCATATTTTAAACAGAGAATTTCCATATGTGATTATTAAAGGATCATATCGAATTATTCTTGTATAATCAACCTCTCGAAGTACTGGGAAAATGGTGTTTCTTAGGATAGTACAGGCTTTCTCATGTATTTTACGCTGTACACGTTTTGACATTATACTTACAGATTTATCTCCTTTTTTCCACTGGGGGACACATTTAGGAAAATGTTTTCGAATCGTTAACTTGGAATACATCCTTTTGCATGATGGACAAACCTTATAATCGTGGTCTAATTTCTTTATATTTGGCTTAGGCCTTCTGGATATTATTAAATGTCCATCATTCAGCTTTTCATCTGTATTAAATTTAAAGCAACCTTTCTTTCTAATAACTTCTATAATATTTTTTCTTTCTGTGGTACCTAAGAATACAGATTTAACTTAATATAAAAATCAATAAAGAGGAAATGTTTCATTTAACATGTTTAGAGTGTCAGATATTAATTTATCTTTGGTTCTGTGAATATAATGCCCCGATCTTTTGGCAGAACTTGACAGTCGTTTGACATCGGTTGACATCACATCAAGTGTATTATCAGATTATTGTTATGATAAATTATACCAGCAAAAACAGCAAATGAATTTAACTAACGGGTAGGGCAGAATAAACTCATGATTTTGATTTCCGTAGTACTTAGCCGGCAGTAGAGAGGTTATGAGGTAGGACATGTCATAACCTTACACTAGATATGACATTTCAGTAAACATGGCCCGTTGGACAGCAAAACATCGCGCGTTCCCTATTGGAGATTTTTAAAAATGGAGACTCATAATAACACGATGAATATTTACGCGGCATTTAAATATTTCAAGACAATGAAGGGTTTAAGATCACAACGCTATCACGAATTGGGTCCACAAGTTTTAAACCGCAGCTTCTGCAACAAATAATAAACCTGCAGGCACACATCAAACTGTGTGGATTACAGAAAACTGAAAGAGTTTGTGTTGCTGTCTATCGCAGTTGCAGACAATCTCCACGTTAACAAGCTGTTGCCGTCAACATATCTAGCAGATCTGTGCTATTTATTGGTCGAATCAATTTCAATACAACTAGAAATCCCACAGCAAAAACACTACAATTTTCAGATTGTTTGACCCCACTAAGTCATGAGTCATTATGACAGATATTAAATACAAAATCCAACAAAAAAATTACCTCATGGTATACTGATGCTCTTAAGTGGATCAATAAATATATTTTTTAAAGCAACTTTTAACATGAACGAACTGAAATGTTACATTTTGACAGTATTGTGGAAGCGCAGCAATTTCCTTTTTTTTTGACAACTATGGCAGACAGTAAAATTTAAACACACAAGAACGTAGGAAATGATTGCCCAGCACTAAAACAAGTTTTAAATGTATTGGATAATCCATTGTCTACTAGAATTTTTTAGTAGTTTTTTCTTAGCAGGCGCTGTTCAACAAGTCTGCCGATTTAAGCAATGTGTTTATGAGATGACGCCATTGCTCTCGTTGCCATGGATAACGTGGGGATAGGCATGGTGGCTTTTCCATGAGAGAATTATGCCATTTACAACCGAGAGCCAGACAGCATCGCGAGAACATCTTTTTTAGGTTAGGTAATTTGTGTTTTTGTTTCTGCCAAAAAAATATAGGTTATATTTATAAATGACTATTCTGACAGACAGTAGTTGTTGCCAAATGTAAATAAAAATAATTTAAAAAAACAATGGAGCTTATGGGACAGGTAACGTAAATCAGCGCTAGTGTAGGCAAATTCTGAACTGAGGCGATTCGACAGACTAGAAGTTACCCCAGTTAACTACAATCTCGGTGACTACGACTGTTGAAACAATTTTGACCTCTTTGTAACCACTATGGAAATTATTAATTATATTGATTTATAACTCTATAGCTTTAAAACATACACTGTAACATTTATTTTGTTATCTATTAAAAAATCTTTACATCATACCAACTGATCTATTTTATATCAATATTATCAGAGCTGTGTGGCACTCGAATACAAGTATTCAATCACTATGAGTACTTTTAATGTACTTAGTCCATGAGTACTTTATTTTAAATGTACTTGTACTTGTACTTAGCGCGTTTTAGACAGCAAAAATGTACTCAAGTACATTTCCGTGTACTCGAATACATTGCACTAAGCAATAAGTACATTTTTATGCGAGTTCAGACTTGCACAAAACAAATGACTGGCTATCCCCGTCAGAGAAAAGTCAGTCGCAAATCTTGCTGTCACTGTTTTCATAGCTTTTGTTTAGTAGGTAACTAAGTAAACTAAATGTGTAAGTACATTACATTGTAATGAAGATGAAAGGCCCAATCTCTCAATGCTGGATGACTACCCGAATATAAAAAAGATTTTCGTGAGATGATATAATGCTTGCCATCATCGATCACAGTAGAGCGTTTTTTGAATATTTCTCACAATAATTACAAAAATATTTTTTTGCTTTCGTTGAATCTGGTATAGAAACTTTTACTTCTTTCTGTTTTTTTTGTGGGAGAATATGTTTCTATAATTTTTTCCAGCATAATTTCTTGTACATCATTGGCATATCTGGCCAAAGAATCATCAACAGTTAACATTTGTTCGGATACAGAAAGAGCCGTTTCATTATTTAGAACAGATTCAGGAAAACCTAAAATTAAAAGGTGATTTATTTTGTAGGTATATACTTATATTTAACCTAATAATTATTAAGTTACGTGCACTTAATTGTTTTGATTTATAAATTTTATCAAAGCAAATATGGATGTTTGCACGAATAATTGAAGTAGTTGCGTGTATTCTGAACAAATATAATTATAAAACATTTTAGATTTTTCCTTTACAAGAGTATTTCAGGGGTCTGGTGAAATTTAGGTTAACCAAATCTTAGTATTGGAGCATGTTTGATGTAGACAAATTCTACCACGTTCTTTTCCCGACATGCCTTTTTGCGAAAACAGTGTGACACGTAGACCTCATCGTTTTAAAACACATCCATTTTAGCAGTTGAGGTGAAACCGGATAGTGTGACATCACACTTAGATTTTACATTTTTTTGAGTTAACAAGTCTTTAGTGAGATTTGGTCATAAACAAAAAAAAAAAATCTTTTTTATTAAAAAAATTCAAGTACAAAATATACTTTGTTAAGCACGTTACAATATTATATAACAAAATCTGTTCCGTTAAGACAGTTCTCTTGGAACTTATATAGTGGTACTTATCATAGCAAGCTTATACGAATAAAATCTAATTTCTTTTAACTAAATTTTTTTTGGATTGGCATAAATTTTCATGTTAACCAATTAAAGTTCAGGTGATTCTGAGCAACTATTCTTAATAAAATTTTTTTATAAAAAAAATGCCTGAATAGTAACAAAAAGTATGTGAAGACATATTTTTTATTAAGAGCTCCATAATCTACAAACAAATGTTTGGACACGATACAAAATAACGAACAGGTTGGTGCGTTTCTAAAAAAAAAAAAAAGTATGGTACATATTTTCTGAAGGGTAGAAAATATAATCTATTCCATATTTTCATTTAGTTACTTACCTGTCATCTCTTGTTTGGAAACAAAAAAAGGGGGTTATTTCATTATTTGCCTCTTCTGGAATATATGTTGGATCGGAGAAAGAATCATCATCAAAAGGTTCCTCGAATGATTCTTCTACAGAACTAATTTCTGAAATTAATTATAAAACTGTAATCTGATATTTTTTGCCTGGAACTATGTAATTGTAAACATTTATTTAGGTATTTTCTTGTTTTTATTGTATGTATGGAAGTACAGCTTGTGAATACTTAAATAAATGTTTACAATTAATTCTGATCATTTAAAAACCTGGTAAATGCAAATAAAGTAAGATTAATAATAATAAATTATAGTATACTATGCAACGATTTTATAATGATAGCTATAAATGCACGAATTTGAAGTTTACTAAATGAACGCAGTGAGTTTCGTAATTCGAATGAGTGCATTTATAGCTATCATTATAAAAGAGTTGCATACGCTATTTTTTTACGACTAACACTTCTGTAAACAGTTTATTGAATACATACATGAACATAACCTCAACTTTTTAGTTATCTGAAGCAAAAAATATTTAATGAATAGACTTTAAAATACACAACATTTTATTAGGAATAGAGATAATTATTAAACAGGATTTGTTAAACTATTGAGTTCATTTATATTAATTGTAACAGGATAATTTATATCGTAATGATAGTCATTATGAAACAGATATTGGAATTCTAATGAATATCTGTATTGTAATAAATATCTGTATTGTAATGATAGTCACTATGAAATGGATATTGGAATTCTAATCAGAACATTACAATGTGGTCGTAGAAAAAAATAAATAATAATACATAACAAATTATTTCATTTCATTATTACCGTTCTCAATGTTATCCTCTTCTTCTAGGCCATTTGCAGACAGTGGTATTTCATTTTGGTTCCATTTAGGAAGATCTACAATTTAAAAAAAAGTAATTTTTTTTTGTAGATATGTATGCAGATTTTAAATAATTACAAAATTATAAGAACAAATGGAAGACAATACCATAAGTAATTTGTGAATATCTTAAATTATACAGATTCGGAAATTATTTGCTTTGTTTGAATTGAACACAATAGAGGCGGGGCATCATCCGATGAGTCTCAAATCACGCATGGGGATATCGATTGAAATGATGCGACATAACACCTCAACTCTAGTGCAATGTCTGGGGGGTTTAAAATAGTGGGGCCTAAGAAGTTTGCATTCGCTTGTGATTTATTACCAAAATATGCGGACCGAAACTGAAGAATTTTTGAAGTTGTATATTGAAAGATGTTTAGATGAACACAAGTGATGGGCTGAATTTTAACCAATTGAGGGATATAGAATAAAAGGGATCTAAGTATACAATTAACAGTTCTTAGATTATAAAGGGCAAAGTTTTTTGATTATTAAAAAATCACTTTAACACGTACGAAAATATATTACCCACCATTTTTTTTTAAATCTTTTAAAAAATGTTTGTTAAAATATAAATGCACCACATTTGTTAAAAACCCAATATATTGGTGAATTTTTTTGGAAAATTTACTTAGACCCCTTTTATCTTGAATATTTTTATAGTTTTGGGAACATGATGATGCATGTAGATAGTAAGTTTAGAAAATATTATTATTAAAATAAAGTAAACAAACTTTTTTCTAAAGTTAATGGAATAATCCAAAATACTATTCATAATCTGATTCCAGCAGCTCTTCATCCGTCGTTTCTGTTTTTCTTCGATATTTTCCACTACTTTTGATGGTCCAGCTGTGTCTAAAAACTTCTTTTGTTTAGTCTTAACGGCTATTTTCTTTGCTGTGTCTAAAGTCTTTTTCCCTTTAGCTCTCCTAGCTTTAGCGGATATTTTCTTTGTTGTGTCTTTTTCTTTTTCTCTTCATAGGAAATGTTGTAAAAGTTATGGTAGAGAGGAGGAACATATTCTATCAGAGTCTGAAAGTTGAGTTTGTTAATTTTAAATTTTTGGACATTTAGGTTTTTTTTGGAAAACTTCTTTCATATTAAGCATTGGACGTCCACATGTATTAGGCGGAATACATTCTGAAAACGGAAATTCTTCATCCAAAGTTCCTTTATAGGAAATGAAAACATCTTAGATGACTTCTGATAAAAAAAAGTATTTTATAGGCCTCCATTTCAAAAATCTCATTGTCAGTATCTACCTTGGGATCACTAATCAGTTCATTTAATTTTTTGAAAACAGTAAAAATCTTTTTGGGTCATTTTGTGTACGGTAAATTTTTTAGAAGATGACTGAATAATACTGGCCTAATGATCCGGAACAAATACCTGAGAAATTTTCCGTTTTAACTTTTCTATAACCCCAAAGTCTCTATCGCACTCCATAAATGTATGGCCGGGTTCCAAAAACTTGTGGTGGATTTCTTCAAGATGAGTAGTCTTTACTAGAAACATAAAATGCTTGACAAGGTTTTTTTTTTGTTTTGTCCACCACAAGATTCGCTATAGGCAATAAGTTTCTTAATGTTTTTCGAAAGTTCATTGTTGACAAAACGAATGAGGCATGAGCCTATTTCTTGAGATCCTCTCAATGAAACAGTTTTATCCCAGATATACATTTCTGATTTCCCTGTGGTTATATTATGAATGCAGAAGTCCATAGTTGCCGTAAGTAAAAAACTTTAGATGTTGTTAATAAGGGTGTGGGGAGAGTTTGTTGTGGGTCAAAACAGATGACATTCGTGTCAGTAGAATCCTTATATTTTTCTACATCGCGTTTTTTTGTAACTGTAGCCTTTTGTACCTTCAAATGGTGAATTATTTATATTCCAGCCTCGTCTCATAAATAAATAATAATGTAGTACCTTCCTGAAGTACCGAACGCACACATCTCTAGTTTAAAATGCAACGCCCACCTCTATCCTTGGAATCCACTCCGTAAGTCCAACTTCATTCTTCTTGTGTGCGCCGAACGCTACGCATCGTTTTAACCGGCGAAATCCAAAAGAAAATGCCTAAATGAAGGAAAGTTAGTGAAAAAGTTAAAAGACTAAGTCGTAAATTAAAAGAAATACAAAGATGTATCTCTATATCGAGAGACAGTGATAGTGACAGTTCTAATACAAGCCATAGTTCACCGCATAGGAAGTACAAGCGGCCAAAAAAACAGGATTCTAACTGATGATTCACAATCAAGCGACTCTAGAATTTCTAGATCTCGTAGTCGCAGTCCTTTATTTGTTGAAGTACAGCCAGGGACGGCCTCCGATATAATTGAAGGTAAATATACTCAATCGTTTTTAGATATATACTTGATTAGGACGTTGGGCTTAAAATCTGATTATGATATCAGATATTTACTATGCATACTCTCGATTATAATATCGGGTTTAAAATCTGGTTATGATATCAGATATTTCGCATACACTCGATTATGATGTCGGGTTTAAAAAATCTGATGGCATCAGATATTATTTATTATGCACACTCTCGATTATGACATTGAGGTTAAAAAATCTGATTATAATATCAGGTAGTTATTATGCATACTCTCGATTATGAAGTTGAACTGTAGTATGATTATGATGTTGCATAATTTCATCAAATATAAATTTACTCCTCCAGAGTATAACATCGGTTATTAGACAGTAAAGTAACCTTAAAAAAATTACTTTCAGCAAGGGAAGAACGTGCCGATAACCAGGACGATACTCGCCCAAGAGAGGAGCCTCTTAATGACGAAATACTAGCTTTGTTAGGGGCGAAGGAAATAATCAAAAAACCTCCACTTCAAAAAGATGTTGTTGCAAAATGGTCCAGGGTTATAAATGAAGGATTAAATAATGAAGAGAAGCAATCCTTGTTAGAAAAACACCCTCCCCCTGAAAATTGCCCGTTCCTGTCAGCTCCAAAACTAAATGAAGTTGTGGCAGCAGCTTCCACTCAAGCAGTACTGCGAAGAGACGTAAGACTAAGCAATCTTCAAAACCAGCTGGGAGCAGGAATGACCGCTATAGGCAGGGCCATCTCAGCAATTATACCAAATGAAGAGTGGGGTAGACTACTGGCAATAGAGGCACTTGGGGACGCTTCCCGTCTTCTTTTGGACATTTTTAACCAAGAAACAAAAGCCCGTCAGGATTTAGTCGCTATAAACTTAAATAAAGACATAAAAGATGTGTTTGACAAGGTTCATGCCGACGAATGGCTCTTTGGAGCAAATCTGGAAGAAAAACTGAAAGCCTCCAAGGACCTAGCTCGTTCTTCCCTAGATTTAAAAATAAACAAACCCAAAAATATTATAAGACAAACACTCAGACAGTCTTTAAACAGTCCACCCCGAATTTCGTACAACCGGGGCCGTCAGGGTGGACAACAATGCGGTCAAAAATTCAATAGAGGCCCCCGTCAATATCAAAATCGCCGCAGTCAGGAGAAAATAGACAAGAAATATCGAAGCCGGCCCAATTAGAGGTAGGTAATCCTGCTGGTAGATTAAAACTTTTTTTGGAGTCTTGGAGGTTAATCACCTCAAATAAAACCGTTTTATCATGGATATCTGGTATTAGTATACCTTTAATTAAATACCCATATCAAAGAAGAGTTCCTAGAGAACAAAAATGGTCACACAAGGATGTAGCGGTCATCTCGCATTCTATTGTTGATCTTTTATCCAAGGGAACCATAAGTAGAGTTCGCC
Organism: Rhamnusium bicolor; assembly: GCA_029963845.1. Lineage (NCBI taxonomy): Eukaryota > Metazoa > Arthropoda > Insecta > Coleoptera > Cerambycidae > Rhamnusium > Rhamnusium bicolor. The sequence continues at coordinate 28,960 of JANEYF010001602.1, read as the reverse complement.
CGCATAAAAGACAATTTATTTCAAATATTTTCTTAACTCCAAAACCAGACGGTACTCGGAGATTAATTATCAATCTTAAATCTTTCAATAAATAGCCATTTTAAAATGGAAGATCATAAAACAGTATCAAAAATCATAAGACAAAATTGCTTTATGGCAACAATTGACCTAAAAGATGCCTACTTTTTAGTACCCATCTCAGTGCCACACAGAATATTTTTAAGATTTAAATTTAGAGGTAATACCTACCAGTACAATTGCCTTCCCTTTGGGTTAAACTGTGCCCCTAGAATTTTTACAAAACTAATGAAACCGGTGCTAAAAACTCTCAGAGAAAAAGGACTTATTTCAGTACTATATTTAGATGATGTTTTGTTATTAGGTAATAGTTACTTAGAGTGCCTTGATATATCAGAAACAACAAAACTTCTGGAAAACCTCGGTTTTATTATAAACTATAGTAAAAGTATTATGATCCCCACTCAAAAAGGTAAATATTTAGGTTTTATTTACGATGTGTCTATTTCTCTTCCGACAGAAAAACGCCGACGGGTCATATCTCTAATAAAAGAAATATTAAAAAAGGGAAAATGCAAAATTAGAAAATTTGCTCGGCTTATTGGCACCATAGTTTCCGTTTGCCTCGCTATTAAATACGGATGGTTATACACCAAAAAATTCGAAAAAGAAAAAATGCTTGCCTTAAAAAGGACAAAAGGAAACTATAATGCAACTATGAAACTACCCAGAAACCTAACTGAGGACTTCCAGTGGTGGCTAAACAATATTTTAATAAAAAAAACAATTACATAAAAATGACCCATTTTGATTTAGAAATATTCTCCGTTGCTTCCACTTCAGGTTGGGGCATTTGCTGCAATCAATATAAATCCCGGGGAGCCTGGTCAATAACAGAATCCCAAATGCATATAAATTACTTAGAATTGTTAGCTGCATTTTTCGGGCTCAAATGTTTTGCAAAAGATCTGAAAGATGTAAATATTATCTGTAGGATTGATAACACCACTGCCATATCTTACATTAATAGAATGGGTAGTATAAAATACCATAATTTAAATAACCTAACTCGTAAAATATGGCAGTGGTGCGAAAGAAGAAACATTTACATATTTGCCTCATACAGTAGTTCGAAAAACAACACGACGGCGGATCTAGAATCACGTACAATAGATAATGAAACAGAATGGCAGTTATCAGACGATGCATATAAAGAAATCACTAACAAATTAGGGGTCCCCTCTATTGATCTCCTTGCAAATCGATTGAATACAAAGTGTGCCAAATTCGTATCATGGATGAGAAACCCAGAGAGTTTTGCAATAGACGCTTTTACACGCAATTGGGAAGACTTTTTCTTCTATGCCTTCCCACCTTTCTATTTAATTTTAAAAGTCTTACAAAAAATCATAACCGACAAAGCGAGGGGAATTGTCGTAGTACCACTCTGGACCTCTCAACCATGGTACCCAATATTTACATCACTCCTAGTAGGGGAAAAAATGGTAAAAAAGCCTAAAGCGTTCTTGTTGTTTTCTCCTGACAGAATACCTCACCCTCTGAACAAAAAACTTACCCTGGTGGCAGGGATCTTATCTCACAAGCATTAATCAAAAAGAAAGTTCCTGACTCATCAGTTAAATATTTGCCTTGCCTCAATAACAAATTCTACACTGAAGCAATATAAATTTGGCTTAAAGTTATGGTAGAAATACTGCAAAGAAAATAAAACAGATCTTTTCGAGGCACCAATTCCGGAAATACTAAATTTTTTATAATAGGAGTTTAACAGGGGAGCAGCGTATGGAACGTTAAATTCTCTTAGGTCCGCCATAGCCCAAATTTCCAGTTACGACATTGCCTCAGATAGCAAAATTAAAAGATTTTTTAAAGGCGTGTATGGTCTACGCCCATGTCAACCCAAATATGATTTTACCAGGGACCCTGAAATTGTTCTCACCTATGCTCGAACTCTCGACAACAATAAACTCAATGAAATATCAGAAAAACTGTCCATACTATTAGCACTAGCCACTGGTCAAAGAATGCAAACATTGGCCAGTATAAAAATACAAAATATCACCATAAACCAAGACAGTATAGTCATCCAAATTCCTAGTAGAATAAAAACTTCAGGTCTAAACAAGACCTATCTTATACTTGCCATTTTTTAAAGAAGATCCTGAAATTTGCGTTTCCAATACTTTGCTGGAATATTTGAAGAAAACTAAATCACTACGAAACCAAGACATGCAAAACCTCTTCATAACCTACAAGAAACCTCACCATAATGCAACGTCCCAAACCATCAGCAGATGGGTAAAAAGTGTACTGCATAAAAGTGGATTAGACACTTCGATATTTAGCAGTCACTCAACTCGACACGCGTCCACGTCTGCCGCGGCCAGAAAAAGGGTAAAACATAGATAAAATTAGAACATGCGAAGGGTGGTCAAAAGCATCCAGCGTGTTCGCCAAGTTTTACCAAAGACCAATTATAAATAAGTTTGAGTTTGCTAATGCAGTTTTTAATAAATAGATAAGTTTTGTAGCTTACTGTTAAGTTCTCAAATAAAACCATTCTTGTTGTATCATACTTTAAACAACTACATTATTATTTATTTATGAGACGAGGCTGGAATATAATTAAAAGATCAAACGAACTTACCTTAAGTGAGGTTCGATCTTAATTATATGTGGGCCTCGTCGAAATAAATAAACTCCCACCCAAAGTGAATAAAATGATCCCTTACTCCCTGAAATACAACAAGAAAATCTTTGAAGAAATGAAGTTGGACCTACGGAGTGGATTCCAAGGATAGAGGTGGGCGTTGCATTTTAAATTAGAGATGTGTGCGTTCAGTACTTCAGGTACTACATTATTATTTATTTATTTCGACGAGGCCTACATATAATTAAGATCGAACTTCACTTAAGGTAAGTTCGTTTGATCTTTTAATTTTTTGTTCTAATTTGGCAGTTTCAACTTGTTCCTCATCCTGCAAATTATTTATAATATTTTGAAAATTGTCGCATTTACTACATGTATCAGAATTTGGTCTGTGAAACCTGTAACATTCAAAATGCTACTGTTTAAATTTACGATTTAATTTTTTTATAAGGTTATATTTTTGTTTGTTTTATAGAATTAATCAATCACATTTATTAAATGTTAAATACAACCCACAAAACACCTTAAGTGTATTATTGGTTGCCGTTAAATTTTTAACGAAATGGGAACTTTTTAATGGAAGAAAACAGTTTTTTTTAATTTTTTTTATAAACAACATGCAATGAAAACAATATATCACCTACTTTGCAAACTGGGATAATAATATATTTAAATAATATCGACTCCTAATCACGATTTGGTCATCTTGAGATCCAAACAGTAAACAGTGATTTTCCTAAATGAGTAGTTATTTGAGCTGTCCACCACGTTCTAAAAGTTTTCTCAACACTTTCCTCTATCTATTTTGAAACATTCCTACTTGCAACATTAAGTTCTGTGGAATTCATTGAGAAAATATCCTGAAAATAAATAAAGGTTATAAAGGACACTTCTTGTTTTAGGACTTGTATTATTAAGTAGTACGTTAATTACTTACCTGTAAATGTTGGTACGTGGCTAGTTCCTTCATAACTTCTTCGAAAAGTATTTCTTGGCGGATATTTATTTTTAATTATTATTAAGGATCTTCTCTTTACATGGTTGTATAGCTTTCGAGTGACATTAGTACAGGTTTTATAAAAATCCATTGGTACCAACAAAACTACACTGAGAGTACTAAATAATGTCCTCTCAGGAAGGACTTTTTTGATACGCCTTCCGGGTAGACATGTTGATGGCAGATGACTGGTGATTAGCTGTGGGTTCAGGTGTCAGACACATTTTTCATTTATTTGGCTCTAACCATAGAAATTCAAAGCTACACTTTCCTTGTTTGAGTTCTTTGCGTCTCGATTTGCTACAATTCTGGAAGTTGGATGGTACCAAATTTTTTTTAAAATCCAGAAAGTGTTACCAAAGTTTTTTACTTACACAATTGAGTACCTAAGATTTGATCTCATACGTGGGTGTTTTTTTCGTTCCCGATAAATTGTTTCTTTTGTAACAACCCTTCAGAAGAAGTGTGCTAGGTTACAATTCTAGGTTACCGTTCTAGATTACTGTTCTAGGTAATAGTGCTAAGTTTTTGGCGAATAAGCTGATCTTTTAGAGAGTAGGATTTCACCCTTCGATAAGAGGATTTGTTTTTTTATGAAATGGTATACACTGGGTGAACAAAATATAGGACTGACTACCTTGACTGCCATTGCTAACCCGCATTTAGAAACTCTATCAAGAGAGAGAGAGAGAGAGAGATAGAGGGAGAATCCTCGAAAGTGAAAGGCCAGATCTTTAATAATTATTAATTTTTTTTTATTACTTGGACATTTTAATTGCTCTGCCATAGCGCATGTTACTTATAATATTATATAGGATTAATATTACCAACTGCTTATGTGAGCTGATGAGCAGACTCATAGTACTATGGGGGATGCCTAAAGCATATTTAGTTAATTAACAAAGAACCAAATATTTTTTCTTTCTTTTTTATTTATGGAAAAATCAGTGTCAAATGGAAATTTTGGTGAACAGATTATACGAAATTTTTTCATCAATTTTTTTTTTTATTTTATTTAACTCATTCACGTTCAATCGGCCTAACCTTCCTTTATACATGTATAGTGTTATATAGTTTTTTAACAACGAACAGGAAAAAGTTTTGTATTAAGTAACTTTTGCAAGACTAGGAAACTTAATCATTTTTTTAAGTTACGTGGTGCCCTTAGTTACTACCATGTTTTTGTTTGAATTTTTACCCTCCTTACTCATGACTGCTCTTACCGACGAAAAGCTGCCGCAAGCAAGTAGCTACACCATACTCCTAGAAAATTTAGGTGAGTAAGCACATGTTTATACATGTGCCAAATTTTTGAATATTTCCAAATTTCTTGTTGGAGAGTGTACCTGTGGCAAACCTCAAATTGAATTTGGTATTAAAGATAAATTTATAATAGGAAGACTTAACCGGATCGACTTGTTTTTCATGGCACTGCTCGACATACAGCATATACATTTTCTCGATATTCAAATTTTGAGGTAGATGTCATGTATTTAAATTTGATTTTCTTGAATAGTGGCTTATGTATTTTGGAAAGCTGTTTATGTGTTCAATAATTTGGGTTTGTTTTGCCGGGTCCATTTTCTTAGTGGGTGCCCTTCCATTTTTCCACAAACGCCAACAGTCAGTTTTCCTACATACTGTATTGAATCTTTTGTTACTTATGTAAAGCGTCTTAAGAAAAAACATTTTATACATACATTTATTTAAAAGGTAAATTTCAGTGCTGCAATTTTTTGTTTTTGTTTGTCATTTTCTTTCTTGCGACTGATTTCTTTTTAATGCAGGAAGCCAGAAATCCATTTTGAAGATCGTAAGATGCCAGGTTGTAAATGCTTTGAAAAATATGTGCTCTATCTTCTTCTGAGACGTTTTTATTACATTTGTACTTGCAGTTATGATTATACTCTTTCACAGAGCGTTCAGCTTGCACTTCGCACACTTGCGCAAAATTTTAATTTTATTCACTTTTCAAACGGGTTCTTGTCTCTTTCTTTTACGAGTTTTGTTGATTTCTGCCTCCGAAACTGCTTCAGGTGATGCTAGGCTAGTCTCACTAGGATTGTAGTCATTATCTTCGTCTGTTTGGAATGGATCAGAGATATCGGCAAAAAATTACATAAGAATGAGAAAACCTGCCAAGATTTTCATTTATTTATATTTGTGTTGTGATTTTTTTTTATAAGTTATGGTGAGTTCGTATTGGTATATTCGATTCAAAATATTTTGCATGAAGGTTACAGAAAAAAAAACATGAATTGGCAACAATGTGAGGTGAAGCATGGATCTAATTTTATTCCAATGCTCTATAAAAACCAATATAACCTAGAAATATTGTATACTGTTTGAAAAATCAGTCAAGATGTAAGAAAATAGTGTAAAAAATACTTACCTTCAATGTCACTATTTTCTTCTATTGCACCAGCCTTTAAAACACTCGCAAACAATTTCTTTTTACTGTCTTAACAGATAATATTTTTCTTTGAATACAAGACTTAACTACACCAATGTGTGTACAAAATAACAGTTTTGTTGGATTAAAAAGGATCCAAGTGCACTTGGAAACACTTACCTTCAATGTCACTATTTTCTTCTATTGCACCAGCCTTTAAAACACTCGCAAACAATTTCTTTTTACTGTCTTAACAGATAATATTTTTCTTTGAATACAAGACTTAACTACACCAATGTGTGTACAAAATAACAGTTTTGTTGGAATAAAAAGGATCCAAGTGCACTTGGTCCCCTTTTCACTTAAGATTTCTGTAATTATTTTAAGGAGTTTTTTTTCTACCTTCAACAGATGGCGTACTATATGAGAAATCACTTAGATCTCTTTTGTACCAAATAAATTGATACTTTAGGTACGTAAACCTGTAGTTAACTCCGTGTATAAAAAAAATCACTTAGACCCCTTTTATTCTATACCCCTCAATTAATCAAATTCAACTGACCTCAATCCCCAGTACTGCTGTTCGACTCTATAAGTATTTGGCCACAGCAAAGATTATATTCACGTAGACAGTCAGCCACTGTAAGTTTATGGCTCATGAAGTGGATCAAAACTGGAGTTATGACCAATTGGACAGAGAAGTATATACCTCCGCTCTCACTTAGCTTTGTTACAATGAATACTGGATATATAACAAATGCGAGAATTAAGAAAAAAATAATGGTTTTATGTGCAATAAACGGGTACATAAGTGCAAACTATCTATGTATAAATTAATCTTTGGCCATGGTTATTATTTAAGTACCAAACGTATAAAAACGGTGACTAAAAAGTTACAGAATTGGCCCCATCACTTTACCAATTTTTAATAAAAAATAAAACATAATAATACTTACATACTCTCGGATAATTTAAATTTAAATTGGTTGCTAGTAACCTGCATAACTTGCATAAGTCTTTCTTCATCTGCAATAAATAGATGATACAAATTAATAACACAGTACTTAATAATTTTAAGGTTTATTACACTTTATTGTAGCTTTGTTCACAGAACAGTTACCAACAGTTGACAACCATCAGGAGTATGCGCTCTTAAATTTTGGTGTTCGTAGAATAATCACTGATCTTTCGTGATGAATAATTTGGTGTTCGCAGTACCAGATTGATTTCTAACCAATTTCAAACGGTCAAAATAATTTCTTACTGAAGAGAAAACTACTGATAGAGGCATGCGCAGTTGAATTATTTATGTTGTAACGTTATTTTCTGTGAGCAGTTTATTTTTATTTTTGGGTAATGAAAATAGTAACGTTCTACTTTAGGAAAACAATACCTGTGACCTGCCGATATTATTTTGAAACTGGGTAATAAATAACTTTGATACCTTTTTGTTTTGAATAACCACTTTATTGATTTGTTCACATTCAGGAATAAATTAATGCCTAATCTTAGTATACCGAACAGTATTTACATAGTATTTTCGCTTGTGATCTACACTGTATATCGTAGGTCCCTGGAAAAAAATAATACATTAATCGGACGTAAGTGATTGCTAACTGTATTTATATACCGTGGCTAGACTGTTTTAACTCGTTTACTTCTATTCGTTGTTGTTTTAAAATCATAGTTGTCCTTTAATTCGTAGTAGTAATCCTTTGAAGTTGACATGGTCATTCTAAAAGTAAAGATATTAATGATCGATATTGTAAAAATATATATTTTAGGGCTTACCTAACTTTGAAGTTTGATTAAATTATTCCAGGTTAGATTATAATACGCCGGCATTCGTGAACATATTTCGTGTAATTTAAAAGGTGGAATCTGAAACAAAAGAAGGGGAATAAAACATTTTGTCCATTAACAGTTAATATTTACCCACCGGATTACGAAAATCATTCAATGTTTATATCTTGTGAAATTTAGGTTACCACGCGTCAAAATCTCGGTAGTTGTCATTCTAACAGCTGTTAAAATGTCAGTGTTGCCAACTTTAGGATTTCTGTAAGGGAAGTTACTATGTTTACTTAAAGAAAAATTAATTTGATTATAATTTTATGAAAATAAGGGTTGTGTATGTTATTTATACTTACTTGATGTTGTTCTGAGGTGTTGAATGTTGATCTAATATCGAGAAAATATATTCTGCGGCGTGTTATCGGTAAAGATAATTGCGCCGATAAGAATTTCTGTATGATGTTAGAAAGGAGCATGTGACAGGTGGATAGATTATTATAGATCAAGTCGTTGAAGCCTTTTAAATGAACGGGTTTTCCTAGTAGCCATTTGTGTGCACCTGATAATTGAGTTTTGATGGAATTAAATTGGGAAATCTAATAACTTTGGAAGTGCTGGAAGTATTGAGTTGTTGAGAGGAGTTTTGTAAGTGGCCTTCTAAAGTGTGCTGACCATTCTAGATCCTACTTTTTGGCCCCCACCGCCATCTTGGGTAAGTACGTGTTCGAAATTTTTCTTTAAACTATTAGGTAATAATAATAATAATAATAATAATAATAATAAGTACGGAGGAAGTCCAACAAGCACTTGTTGGTACCAAGAACTTCGCTGCCCCGGGCCCAGACGGCATTAACAACTGGTGGTGGAAGAAATTTCCTTCCACTCACCGCCGTCTGGCGCGAGTTTTCAACTCATGGTTGAACGAGGGGCAGCAGATTCCGGACTGGTTCGTCGAGGGACGTACTGTGCTTATCCCCAAAAAGGGGGATCTTTCCGACCCGAGGAATTATAGGCCGATCACTTGCCTTAACTCCTGCTACAAGATATTTACACGTATGCTAGGACGCTGAGGTCTGTTGATCCGGTCTTCCAGCAGATACACGAACAGCGTGGTGCCAAGAAGGGCATGGCAGGTTGCAAGGACAGCCTGCTGATAGACCGCTGTATTACACAGGATTCTGTGCAATACAAGCGGAATCTATCGATGGCCTGGATTGATTACCGCAGGGCATTTGATACAACATCACATGAGCTATTGTTGTACTTGCTCAAATGTCTTGCAGTACCAGCACCACTAGTGAGATGCATAGAACAGCTGCTGCCGCTTTGGAAGACCCGCTTCACCATAACATCAGGTGCACAGCGGGTCACGACAGAGCAGGTGGCATTTAGGAGAGGAGTTTTCCAGGGTGACTCCCTGAGTCCTCTCCTCTTCTGCATCTCACTGTTGCCGTTGTCTGTTGGGCTCCGCCAAACCCGCGGATATCAATGTGGGCCACCCAGCGACCGGAGGCATAAGGTCACCCATCTATTTTATATAAACTTTATGCCTCCGGAGAGCGTGAACTACAAAACGCTCTTAGGGTGGTCGAAGAATATACGCGGGCAATTGGTATGGAGTTCGGGTTGGACAAATGTGCAGTCGTCCACCTCAAGAGAGGACGATGCGGGGAATTCTCTGATGATGCGCAGCTCGCAGACGGAAGCATCCTAAGACATCTGGATGCCGGAGAGACCTATACATATCTGGGTGTGCAACAAAGGCACATCCAGGATGTATCACAAATAAAAAGATTCTCTCCGCGGCAAGTACAGACACCGCCTCCGAAAGATTTGGTCTTCCGAACTTTCGGGGAAGAACAAGGTGTCTGCAACTAATATGCTTGCCGTTCCGATTCTGCTCTACTCCTTCGGAGTAGTAAAGTGGAGGGTAGATGAGCTGCGCCCATTAGACAGAGATACCCGCAAGATGATGAATAATCACAGAAGTATTCATCCTAGATCGTCCGTTCCTCGTGTGTACCTCCCACGTCAACGGGGGGGCCGAGGATTCTTGAGCCTGGAGTGTACGCATGGCAAAGTAGTACTGAGTATGGCATGTAACGTACTCAGGAGCTCAGATCCCCTCTTGCGGTTCGTAAAACATCACGAAACTGTAGGAGTGGGAGCAGGATTGTTCAAGGCAGCAAAAAGAGCCGCAGATGAACTCGATCTCGCATTTGACATCAGGCGAGGAGGCCGGCGAGGTGCTGATGTTGAGTCAGTCACCGAACTTCAGCCAAATCGTCTGAAAGCCCGAATAAGAGCTGCCGAACAGGAAAATCTGTTTCGGCAGCACGTCGATAAACCCCAGCATGGTGTCTTCTATAAGAACATAGAAACACTGGGTTTATCGACCAGGCTGACCTTCGCCTTTCTAAGGTCAGCAGGGCTTAAGTCGGAGACCGAGGGATTCATTATGGCCTGCCAAGATGGTGTTATCAACACCTTGGTCTACCGTAGCCGCGTGTGGCGTGTAGAGGTCCCTGATATCAACTGCAGGACCTGCCATCAGGCGCCGGAATCGCTCATGCACTTACTTTCTGCATGCCCCATATATGCGATTTCGGCCTACATCCACCGACATAACGCGGCTTTACGAGTGCTATACTACCATCTAAGGCACTCGTACGGGGTAGACCAGACACCAGTGCTGCCTTACGTCCCCGGAGATATTGAGTCCGTTGTCGAGAACGAGAAATGCCGGATTTACTGGAACTACTCGTTCCCGACTGTCAGGCTAATCCAAGCCAACAAGCCTGACATAATCCTCCTCGACCATCAATTCAAGGTGATGTATGTTATCGAGTTCTCGGCACCTGCGGAGAAAAACATCACCTTGAAAGAGGAGGAGAAACGTACCAAATATCGCGATCTCCGGTACGAGCTCCAAGTGCTGTACCCAGGCTACTCGGTCAAAATGGTCGTCCTTATTATCGGTGTACTCGGAGGGATAAAGCCTACGCTGCTCTCGGAACTGAAGATCATACCGGCCTGCCAAAAACCAGCCGAATGGCTGGCAGGTCAAATGCAGAAGGCGGTCATTCTGGGTTCTCTCCGTCTGCTTAGGGCACACGATTCTGGTATCTACAGTCACTAACCCTGCGGGATGTGGCTGTAGTTGATGCGCCGGCGCGACTCCCGTGAGGCGTCGGAGGCCACGGGAGGACTGACCGGCATCGGATATTCCGAAAAAAAAAAAAAAAATTATTTCTTCACTGAAAAAAATATACAGAGTGGCATACAAAAACAGTGTAGAAAATATCAAATAAACAATTTAAAAGAGTAAAACTAAAACGTTTACAACAAAATATAACATGAATAACATGAATACGTCATAAAAAAAAATGTCAGGACAAACTTAATTAAAAGATGTAATTAAAGATATAAAAAAAAGGAAAAAACATTGTGTATCTATTATAAGACCTATAAGATATAATAGTACTATGCTTAGAGCGCAAAAAACATCATTTAGAAAAATTCCTGGATAGTATAAAATTTTTTTTCTAGCAGTAGTTTTTTAAGTTTTGACTTAAAAATGTGAATACTTCCGGAAACTTTAAGGTCTTCAGTTAGAGCATTATAAAATTTACATCCTTGATAGAGAAAACTTTTCTGGTACATACTAGTTCTGTGGAGATCAGGACGTAATATACCTTTGGCTACTTATATGCGCATATTTCTTTTATTTAGGGCCGTTGTTTATGGCTATTGTTTATGGATATTGTTTATGGATATTGTTTATGGATTTGTATAAAGTTCTTAGGAACTGATTGTTAGCTGTAGATTTTGTGTCTTGGATGCCAGAATTTACAATTTTTGGAGAGACGTTTTGGGCTATGATAAATACAGATATTGGGATAAAGCAGGGAACCGTGCAGTTAAGAGTTTGTAAGTTGTACGACGAAGTTTACCCATTTTATTTCACCATCCTTGTGAAGACGTCAAGGTTGGATAAGTACCCCACATTTTTCTATTTTGAGTGGTGTCTAATAAAGTACTCTATGTGTAGTTTGATTGCATATAATTTTGTTATACCGATTTAGGTGATATTTTGATATTTTTAACATTACAAGACAATCGTACCTACTTACTATTTTTTTTTAAAGGTACTACCTATTATGTAAGTAACTGCGCAGTTATACCATCCCCTTGTATTGTACAATTAATGAATACAGTTGAAATATCAACTAGTTTGATAAGTATCTATGATTTATTAGATTTTTGATGTCGCCAGTCATATAAAGTGTGTTTTGAAACTGTAATACAATTGTTTCGTAATGCATTAAGTAAAAATTCAGTATTTTATTTATTTTTGGCTTAATTTTTTAAAGTGACAATATTTTTTGGTAATTTTTATAATTAGTGTGTCATTCGAGAGCTAAAGGTTGGTGAATTTAATATTTAAATTACCTGGCGCTTAACATTTTTCTCTCACGGCAAAATTGAAATCGTTAAAAATAAACGATCACACGAATCAAGTCTCATGCCGGAGCTAGCTAACTGGAAGCATTTTGGGATCTGTTTAAGATTTTAAGTCAGAACAGTAAGTATTGTTTTAATTTGAATTTAACCTGTAAGAAATATTAATTTGGCGCTGCAACGTGTAGGGCCATTTTTGATTTCATTTTGTCAAACAAATAATAAATCGCAACGTCTTGGGCCATTTTTGAGTTCATTTTGCCAGACATTAAATTTTTTTATTGCAGTTGTAGATAATTTTTTTTTTTTGATATTGCTGGTACAGACAAGAAAACTTACCATTTTTTGTTAGAGAGATATATGAGAATTTAACTATTGAAATTTTAAAATCTGGTTTATCACAGCCTTGCGTCTATATATTTTTTGTTTCCTACATTAATACATTTTGTAAATTGTTTTTATGTTTAGAGCATTGTTGATTTGTGTCTGATTTTATGAAGTTGAAAAAGTGTATGTATATGAATATGTTTTTATGGTGATACAATTTATGCTATAGGTATACAGAGTGGACACATTTCATTGAATGCGATTATTTTGTATATTTGTGATAGTTTTTGCGAAAGGTTCAAATTACTTAAAGATTTACTAGTATTATTTTACATATTGATATACAGGTTGTATATGTTTAGGTGTTACCAAAACTTGATTTTGAGATCTAATTGTGCTTTAAGCATTTATTGTGCGGTTATATTTTGGTTTTAGTGTTGATAAAGTGGTGGTATATTATTTTAAATAAAATGGCATCGAAAATAGATCCGGGTAGGTTAAATAAGGAAGAATTAACTTATAAACTGAAAATTTGAGGTTTAGAAGATGTTGGTACGATGGAACAAATGCACAGTACATTGAGAACAATGTTGAAGTTGGAACGTTCTGAAGATTCATTGACTTATCCTGACTACAGTTTAGACTATAATGAAGAAGTTAAGAACGCCGAGGATAAAATAAAAGAAATCGAAGATTTAATCAAGAATTTGAATACTGGAGGAGATAGTGGACAATATAAGAAGATAGTAGCGAAGGCAACTCATGTTTTAATGAGAGTGGATCGTATCAAAGCGACTGATGATGACCGTAGGAAGCAAAGAAGTCATTTATTAGCGAAAGTTTTTAACTTCAAGAAGACTTAGGACGAAGAGTGAAGCAAATTAAGATAGAAGCATCACCTATTGTGGATTTAAGTATGTTAAGTAATTGGTATGGTAAGTGGTAATGATACGGGTTCTTCAGACAGTGGTGGAGATGACCTTGGAAATAATCTTTTAAATTCTACTCAAATTCCTACTACTGTTTCTATGATTAAATCTATTCCTGTGATTAAATGGAATCTTACATTTTCTGGAAAGCCTAAGGAGATGTCTGTTTTGGCATTTATTGAACGAATAGACGAATTAAGTATTGCAAGACACGTGTCGGGTCAAACTTTTCGAATCGGCAGCGGATTTATTTACGGACCATGCTTTGATTTGGTTTAGAGCAAACCATCGAAAATTTTCAAATTGGAATGACATGTAAAGGTTTAAAGGAACAATTTTCGGAGAGGAATCATGACGAAAAATTATTTCAGTAAATTAAGGAGCGTAAGCAGAGGGACGATGAATCAATTGGAATTTATTTCGCTTATATGAAGAATGCTTTTGCAAGATTATCAGTTAAGATACCGGAAGTAACGCAGTTGAATATTTTACGAGAAAATGTAAAACCTTTCTTCCAAATGGCTATTGTAAGAGATGAACCAAGAACAATTGATGAGTTAGAATCTATATGTGTGAGATTAGAGGAAGATGTGCTTCGATTGATACATTTTCATCGACTGCTGTGAAGAGATGGACTGTGGAGCCTGACTTTATGTATATTGAACCTGAACCTTCAACTAGCTCGATTACTCCAACTTCGACTAGGACACCCACCAGGACGAATTCAAGATTAGCACCTATTACGTGTTGGAACTGTAGTGCACAGGGACATAGCTCATATATGTGTAGTAAACCTCGACGAAAATATTGTTATAAATGTGGAACCCCTAATGTTACAAAATTTGATTGTCCGAAATGTAAAAGTCAATCATCGGGAAACGCCAATGCGAGCCATTAAGAGGTCGATTAGTGGAGAACTCGCGTCCGACCACCACAACAACACCAGTGTATGAGAATTTTTCTCAGCAGCAAATCATCTTGGATTACATATTGAGTCATGCCGAAAATGATCAAAGACCATACTTAGAAGTAACTATTTTGGGGAAGAAATTGTTATGATTATTGGATAGTGGAGCGACTAGGACTGTTGTCGGAAAAAGAGGATGGAAAATATTACAGGATCTAAATTTACCACTTAATGTTGAAGATTCGCCTAATTGTACCATGGCCAATGGAAGTAAAAGTCAATCTAGTCAATTCTAGTACCAATGAAACTTATAGATAAGGTGAGACTTATTAACGTACTTGTATTACCGGATTTGGACCACGTCCTTATTCTTGGAAGTGATTTTTAGAAACAGATGGAAATTATACCGGATTTACGAAGAGATGTATGTAAATTTTCTAACGAAGAAGAAATATTTGAACTTAACACTCTGGAAACAAATCTTAACACTGATCAAAGACGAATTTTTAAGGGATTTATCGCAGACAAGTTCAAATTAATGGAAAATTCTGTAGGATGTATGTTACATTCCAAAATCGCAGTAGGCATTTATTCAGTATAAAACTCCTTAACTATATGCAACTAACAGCACCTACTGTACTCGTAGCAAAGTAGTACCGCTACTTACTCCCAGTTGGCTCTCACGGTGAATATTTCTGTGCGAAATTCTGCTGACGTATTTTCCGTCCTCCGGAAGTTCGCCATTTTGTTGATTGCTTGAGTGAAAGGCACAAGTCGTACGGAGTGACTCTCAACCGACTAATCTGAAGTCATCCGCAAGGGATTTATGAGAAGTCATTCCAATTTTCGGTCTATTGTTTTGGGTCGCAGTGAGGACTGTGCAAATGGTTAGAAGAGACCGATTTCTGGCAACAGGAGCTAAGTGCGATTTGTGCTAACTGTTAGCAGAGAGGTTACGCTGATTGGAACGTGGTAGCTAGTTTGAAGAATTCCTGCACCCTCTTGGCTAGAGGTAAATAATTAAAATTTATAGTTTCGTTAAGCTCGCGTTTTGAGCATGCAACTGGTTTTCCAGTAAGTAGCCGGTACAAATGTAACATGAAATATAGATGTCTTTAGGGTCCACGGAAGGGTCCCCGGTAGATGGTCCATTGTCCACGCTCGGGGCAAGACCGAATACGCAGAGTCTGGAGTCCTGTGCATCTGAGGGCGAAGCCTGCCTAGCAGCTAAGTTAAGTGCCGACCAACACAAGTTAATAGAGAGTACCTAATTAAAAGGTTAGGAAAAACCAACAGTCTGTGCTTTTCAACCCCCTAGTTTTTATAATTTACATTTTATTTATCTTTATCTTTTTTGGGTGTATTAACAGAGATAACCTAGGCCATTATAACGTATAAGTACATGTAAACCCAGGGTGTGGCCACAGTTAGGATACTAAAGTGTTAGTATCCCTTGTAAACATATGAGCAACAGGTTATCAAATGTGAAGTAACAGCATATGATTAAATTAAGTTAATTTTGTAAGAATTGTTTATAGGATGTTCTTGTAGCCGACGTCCCCAAGCTGCACAGTATTTTCTTTTGTGGTATTTTGTAAATATAATCTATATATATTGTAAATATAATCTATAAATATAGGCAGTGAATTCGATATTTATTTTCCCAGCACCACCCAATAACGAGAACCAGTAAGTAAAGTAGGTTAGTTAAAGATTGTAATTATTATTCAGATATACTGGGTGTAACGCCCTGAGGTCTGAGCTAGTTTTATTTTGTCGGAGCACTCGTTGACTTATCCGGGCTAAGTAGTGCTTCGGCTTGCTACATCCCCACGCCCAGTAAGTTTTGTGATCATATCCCCTACCTTTTGGGTAGGGGTAGGAAAAAGGGTAGCATGTACTCATTTGATAGAACATAAGATTAATGTTGATTCACCACCGATTAAGCAGAGATATTATCCTGTTTCGCCTGTCGTACAGCAGCAAATTAATGAAGAATTACAGAAGTTATTGGATTTGGATATTGTGAAACCGTCTACTAGTGCTTGGTCGTCATAGATTATCTTAGTCACGAAAAAAGAAGGAGGATATAGATTTTGCGTCGACTTTCGTAAATTAAATCAAGTCACACAGAAAGACGCATACCCTTTGCCGTATGTATCGACAATTTTAGATCGTTTAAGAGGAGCTCGTTACCTTAGTGGTCAGCATATTATCAAATACCTTTGAAACCTAGTAGTCGAGAATATACTGCATTTACTGTGTCAGGTAAAGGTTTATATCACTTTAAAAGGTTATGTTTTGGATTAACAAATGCACCAGCTTGTTGGCAAAGATTAATTGATAGAGTTTTGGGAGCAGATTTAGAGAAAAACGTGGTTGTGTATTTGGATGACATCATTGTGATATCTTCGAGTTTTGAACAACATATGAAAATTTTGGATACAGTATTTTCACGACTGTTAGCCGCTGGATTGACGCTGAATCAAGGGAAGTGTAAATTTTTAAGGGCAGAATTAAAATACTTAGGATATGTTATAGACAATAAAGAAGGGTTACGCGTAGATCCTGATAAAGTACAAGCGATTTTGAATATACCTACTCCTACATGTGTTAGAGATGTTAGAAGCTTTCTGGGAATGGCTTCGTGGTACAGGAGATTTATTGAAAACTTTTCTTCTATCATCGCCCCCTTGACTAATTTATTGAGGAAAAGACAGAAGTTTGAATGGACCGATGCATGTGAAGAAGCATTTAGAAAATTAAAAGAATGTTTAGGTCTGCACCAATATTATCTACCCCAGACTTTACTAAACCGTTTAATGTTAAGACTGATGCGAGTGGATACGGAATCGGAGCTGTGTTGACGCAGATGATTGATGGTAGAGAAATAGTGATTTGTTACTTAAGTCGATCATTGACGAGGCAAGAAAAGGCTTATAGCACGACGGAAAGAGAATTGTTGGCAGTTTTATTTGCTTTAGAAAAATTGAGACCTTATTTGGAGGGAGCCACCTTCTTTAAACTATTAAGTACTTATATGCGCATATTTCTTTTATTTAGGGCCGTTGTTAGAGCCACTGTTTATGGCTATTGCTTATGGATATTGTTTATGGATTTGTATAAAGTTCTTAGGAACTGATTGTTAGCTGTAGATTTTGTGTCTTGGATGCCAGAATTTACAATTTTTGGAGAGACGTTTTGGGCTATGATAAATACAGATATTGGGATAAAGCAGGGAACCGTGCAGTTAAGAGTTTGGAAGTTGTATGACGAAGTTTACCCATTTTATTTCACAATCCTTGTGAAGATGTCAAGGTTGGATAAGTACCCCACATTTTTCTATTTTGAGCGGTGTCTAATAAAGTACTCTATGTGTAGGTTGATTGCATATAATTTGGTTATACCGATTTAGGTGATATTTTGATATTTTTAACATTACAAGACAATCGTATTTACTTACTATATTTTTTTAAAGGTACTACCTATTATGTAAGTAACTGCGCAGTTATACCATCCCCTTGTATTGTACAATTAATGAATACGGTTGAAATATCAACTAGTTTGATAAGTAATAATATAATAATAATAATAATAAGTTTATTTACCATATAAAGTGGGCTTGTACAAAACAAAGTAGGACTAAAAACTAAAGTTTGACATTCTCATTTAAGTGTACAAATAATTTTTTAAGAAACCTAGTCTCTAATACATAATAAATAAACTAAGAGAAACACAAAAGTAAACTAATTTACTTGTCTGTGCATACCCTTGGGTATATAATACTCAAGGGAAAAGTGAATATGTATATTTTAACTGTGTTGTAATGTATTATAAAATTATGTTTTGTTAATTTAATTAATTTTGTTTATCTATGATTATTTTAATTATACAAGTATATTTTGATTTATAATATTGTAAATGAATGTCTTGGGCGACTCTAGTAACCACATTTTCATTTTTTTTTTGAAAATGGAATATTTATTTATATTTTTAAGATCCAGGGGCAAGCTGTTATATATTCGACTTTCCAAGTAGGCATATGATTTTTGGCCAATGGTTTTTACACTTCGAGGTATTTGACAACTATATTGTTTTGCTCTGGTTTCATAATTATGTTCAATTTGTTTTATATTAGTTCTGTTTCTAAAGGTTTTGAGAGAGATTTTTAAATAAAACAATTGCCGTGCGTCAAGTACCTGACACTCTTCATACAATAAGGTGCTGGGGTAAGTTATATCTTTATTAAATATAATTCTAAGTATTCATTTTTCGACCGTATTTAATTGTTTTAAATAGGATTCGCTTACCCCTCCCCATCCAATAATACCATAAGACAGTAAAGATTGAACCAATGCAAAATAAATGATTTTTAGGTGACTAACGTCTAGGTAATTTTTCAGATATTTAAATCTAGATATCAGACCTCTTAGTTTTCTTGTCAAATTATTTACATGTAAATCCCATCTCAAATGTCAATCGATTATGATTCCTAAATATTTCACTGAGGTAACTTCTGGTATTTCTATATTTGTATCAATATTAAGTGGACCTAACATTGGTAAGTGATTATAATAACTAGTAAATGGCAAGTAATTAGTTTTAGAATAGTTTATTGTAAGCAAGTTATAATCAAACCATTTTTTTATGTTTTTAAAATCATTTTCTGCAATTTTTTTAAGTTCTGCCATGTATCTGCTTTATACAATATGACAGTATCGTCCGCGAAACTTACGATTGTGCCCGCAACTTTGAGGGACAGTAACTGGTTGATGTATAAAGTGAACAGTACAGGTCCTAGGACTGTTCCTTGCGGAACACCGTATTTGACAGATTTGGGTGTGCTTATAAATTCATCTATTTTTACATATTGTATCCTGTCTGTCAAATAACTCTCAAATAAATTCAGAACATTTCCTCGAATACCATAGTCTTTCAGTTTAGTTAGTAACTTTTTGTGACACACAGTATCGAAGGCTTTCGCTAAGTCAAGATATATGCCTAAACATGGCTGACTTTCGTCGAGAGCTTTATAAATTCTTGATGTTACATAAGAAATAGCATCTTCAGTGGATCTTCCTTCCATAAAACCGAACTGTCTATCTGATACTATTTTATATTTTTTTAAATATGACATCATTCTATGTTTCAAAATTTTCTCGAATATTTTAGCAACGTTAGTGATTAGAGAGATTGGTCTATAGTTAATAAGTTCAGTTCTATCTCCGGATTTATATATGGGTTTAACCACACCAATTTTAAGATCTTTTGGAAAGTAACCTGCTTTTATGCATTTATTGAATAGGAATGCCAAAGGATCAGATATTTCACTTGAGATTTCTTTTAAAGTTTCCGCTTTTATGCTATCATAACCTGGTGCTTCTTTATTTTTTAATTATTTAATAATGGCTATTATTTCAGTTGAATTTGTTGGGAACAGATACATCGAATTTTCTAATACTGTGCTCTCGTTACTATAATTTGTTGGCATCACAATTTTATTTGCATACGTTTCACCCAGAGTACTATAATGAAGATTAAATTTATTTGCAATATCTAGTTTATTTGTCATAACTCCATTACCACGTTTTATCTCTTTAACTTCATTCTCTACATTTCCTTTATTATGTAATTTATTGATGACGTTCCATATATTTTGTGAAGAGTTTTTGTTTTTATTAATTAAAGAATTAAAATACTGTTTTTTACCTTTCTTTATTATCTGAGTCAACTTGTTTTTGTATGTTTTATATTCGAGTTCTAATAATATTTTGTTTCGTGGATTTTTCTTTGAATTTTTATACATCTCATGTTTTTTGTTTACAGATTAAATTATACCAGGCGTTATCCATTCCGACTTTCTTACGTTTTTAGTTTTTATTTTAATTTGGTTAGTGTTATTTATTATACTATTTTTGAGTTTTCCTAGGAATATACTTGTCATATTATCTATATTATTGTTATTATATAAATCCTCCCAATTCTCTGCTTGTAGGTCTCTCTTTAGGTTATTGTAATTAATATATTGTTTGCATTGGTTACTTTCTGCCCTATGCGATATTTTTCTTTCTAAATTTATAAATAGCATGATAGGAAAGTGATCTGTAATGTCTGCCTCATAAATAATCGACGAAATATTTTGTTCGTTTATGCTAGATTTAATAAAAAAGTGATCAATGCATGATTGCGAGTTACCCTGTATTCGTGTTGGCTTATTTATATAAGAAATAAATTGTTCAGCATTTAATATATTTAAGTACTCCTGTGAAATTTCATTTGGAGATAATATGTTAATGTTTACATCACCCGCTATGACATGTATATCACTTTTCCCTACATTTTGCAAATAATTTAATATTTCCATCGAAAACATTTTTTGGCATATAGTTGGTGATTTATAAATAGAACTTATAGCGATTTTTTTCCCATCCAAGGATAAATTTAACTTAATGGCTTTTACATCCCTTATACCAACAACTAAATGTGTATAAATAAAGGTAGATTTTACATATACAATAATCCCATCATTTTGATTAAGGCAACCTTTATTATATAGTAAATCATAACCCATCAAATTATATATACTCGTATCATATAATTTTCAGCATTCCGATAATATAATAATATCAAAATCTGCAGTAAGTTGATTCAATAAAATGGATACGTCAACAAAATTTTTAGAAATACTTATGTTTATATGAAAATTTTTAAGTTATTTCCTAGTTTTACTTGAGTGTTATTAAAATCGCCCAAGTTATCTATTATTTTTGTCTCTACATTTACGTTTTTGTAATTTTTTATATAAGGATCCATTTTGAATGTTCAAGTAGCTGGAAATCAGAAATCAATATATACTTTTACAGGTAATGTGATATTTTCGTAATTTGTTTATATTGTTTATATTTATTTGTATGTGATTGTTATTAGATGATGATGAGCTTCTTTTTCTCTGTATATAACTCTCTTAAATAAACATAGATATAGGTGGATATACTTGTTTATTTAATCATTTATATATTTATTATTGGATTATTTTGAATAGCATTTAATTGAGTTTTTGTTGTTTTTAATAGGTACTTGGGATTATTTTCGTTTTCTACCCTGTACTCTGCGTCTTCTTTCTAATTAGGCCGATTACTTCTAGTAATTTTTTTTAGTTTGTTTCTCTTGTTCGTGTTTTTTTGCAGTAGTCTCTTTCTTGGATATATCGTTTGTTTTAGAAGTTTCCGGTACTGTTTCTTTGCATCTACTATATTTTCTTAAGTTTTCCTCCTTCGATTCTATAAATTCTTCAGCTTCGTGGTCTCCAAGTATTAAATCTGAATTTTGTGTTAGCTGATCGAGAATATTAGCTTTGTTGTTCACAATTAATTTATTTTGCTTTATAGTAGCATTAATATTATTTTGTTTAGCTCTATTTAGGTGCTGGCGTAATGCTTTATGAATTATTTGATCGTCTTTGCTTAAATCTTGTGTAATAAAAATATTTCTATCTTTCAATTTATACGTATTTCTTAAAATTTCAAGTTTCTTGAGATACGATATAAGCTCAATTTTTATAGGATTAGGTTTATTTGCCTTTATTTTTCCAATAGGATATATATTGTTGAAGTCCCTAGTTTCCAAGTCAATACCAAGTTCTCTAGTTAGGGTTTTGATATTAGCAATATTGTTGTCTTCTCCTGGTAAACCAAACACAATTAAATTGTTTTTTCTATTTTTATTTTCAAGGCTGGTGACTCTTTTCTTTAAATCACGATTTTCGATTTCTAATTCAGATATTTTATTTTGCGTACTGCTTAAATCAATTTTTATTTCCTCTATGGTCTTTTGTGTGGTGTCGACTTTGCTTTCCAGAGTTTTCAACAACTTGTATACGTCCACAATTGTAATATTGGAATCACTCATTTTCGTGTGTGCTGTACGTGCAATATAAAGTACTACAGCGACAGACTACTACTGATTAGAGAAGGAATCGGTGAACTTTCTTCGATCGATATGCGGGATAAAATATTTGGACAAGAGTGTTTCACTTTTTCTTATTTTAATATAGACAATCTTCTGCAACACACTCACTCTAATCGCTAATATAATTGTAAATAAAGTTTATGACAGTACCTTTAGTAAAGCAGATGTTATCTCCACTGAGTAATATTGTAGAATTTTGGGTATGCACATGTGGCACTGGTCATTGTCCCCTTTCCTTTTTATCACGTGTTGGCCACTTGTCACTTGTTTACGAAGATGAACGTTTTCAAATAGGCACAATTATTATACTTAACTGTCACAATTTCTTAATAAACATTAACTAAATACTACTTCTAATAACATACATCTATATTGATTGAGGTGGGACTTTTTGGCTTCAATTCTGTTAAATTTTATCACAATAGGTAGGATTTTGACAGACTTTTTTTAACGAATTCACTGGAGCATCTTACTGCACGTCCGTCCACCCCGACGGTGCGATGAGTACCTATGATTTATTAGATTTTTGATGTCGCCATTCATATGAAGTGTGTTTTGTAACAGCAATACAATTGTTTCGTAATACATTAAGTAAAAATTCAGTATTTTATTTATTTTTGGCTTAACTTTTTAAAGTGACACTATTTTTGGTAATTTTTATAATTAGTGTGTCATTCGAGAGCTAAAGGTTGGTGAATTTAATATTTAAATTACCGGGCGCTTAACATTTTTCTCTCAAGGCAAAATTAAAATCGTTAAAAATAAACGATCACACTAATCAAGTCTCATGCCGGAGCTAGCTAACTGGAAGCATTTTGGGATCTGTTTAAGATTTTAAGTCAGAACAGAAAGTATTGTTTTAATTTTAATTTAACTTGTAACAATGTTTTGTGGATTTTGTATTATGATGAGAGTTAGGGCACAGAAATAATCTCCAAAATCAAATGATAAATCGCTTAAGACGCTTCGCATTGACTTAAAAATAAAAAAATCACTTCTGAAACTTTATTACTTTTATTACAAAATGATTTTGCATTCTCAGAGCAAAATAAACCCCAACCACGCAAGCGTACTGAAAACTTCAAACTGTTAGAAATTGGTTCTACGAGCAGAGCTTATATCTGTGGCAAAAGAATATGTCGAAATTTTCAAAATTTTATATTTTTATACTGTTTGAAAGCTATTTTATTTCTATACAAGCTAGCAAAAGATTACAGATGCGGGAAAGTTTTTTCAGCATGAGATATCAGTACTCGCATAAATGAAATTTGTCTTAAGTTTATTGTTTTTTTTTTTGCCGTCGTTGCACCTAAATTTTTTGACCACTTCAACTCCACATTTTGCTTTAATTTTTTTCCTAATCACAGTGTGAAGTTTAAATAATGACATCTGCTTTTTTTTAGTAAAAATCAATTTTTTCCGTGGAAAAATACGATTTTATGCACGAAATTACCATGGCATGATGATGCAACTGTAAATAAGTGTAAAATTAGGTTCACCTTGTGCATAGGGTTACCAGATGTTCGGTATTTCGAATCCGCGTCCGGTATAAGAAAATAATAAATACCGGACAAAATTTCTGTATTTAATTTTAGCAATAAGTCTATTTAATTTATATATAAATTTATTAAATTAGACAATCATTCCATGAATTGGCAAGTATCAATTAGATGAGTAAGTCAGGGTTTGAATGTGGCGCGCAACAACTGCGACTCGCCTCTTCCCCGGCGACTTGTCTAACCTCTTCTACATGTATCGTGACGAAGTGTTTGATTTTCAAATGTGATCTCCGGCCGCGCTTCGTTTGTTTTTCTATTATCTAAGTGAACCAAAGGTAATTATAGTTACGTTGACTTGTTTTCTTGACATGACATGCTCATTTATATTTATATTTCGAACTGATTTTTTCATATATTCGTCTTTCAGATTAGACTACTCAAGATACGATCGTTTTTTAGTATATCTACAATAAGTACCGACGATGAGTGAACACAATGCCTACACCTCCAAAAAAAAAACCAAAAAAGGGAATGTTCATTCCAATCAACATGGGAGAAAGAATATCCTTGGATAGAGCTTGACAATGCAGATAAAAGCAAAAGCTTAGTACGATGCAAGCTTTGCAGAAGTAACTCTTTTACCGTAGCACACGATGGCATTAAAGCTGTAAAACAGCATGCTAGTACAGCAAAACACTTGAAAATCGAGAATGCTGCAAAAACGTCGCAACGAATGAACACGTTCTTTCCTTAAAAACTGATAAAATCACAGTTGCTGAATTAACATTAATTTATCACTTAATCAAGCATCACATTTCTTACCTCTCCCAGGACTGTACAGTCAAAGTACTAAAGAAAGTAATCGATGATTCTGAGATTGTGAAAAAAATGACTGCTGGTCGTACCAAAGCATCGGCGATTGTAAATAATGTGCTTTGCCCGTTCGCACTCGAGATCGTTTTAACTGATTTGAAACAAGGAATTCCATTTTCTTTTGCAACAAATGCATCTAATAAAGCAAATCGGAAATTTTTTCCAGTAACTGCGCAATATTTCACCCCTCAGGCAGGGCTATGCATAAGAATTTTAGATTTCTTCGAAGATCCTCACGAAGATTCGGATTCAACAGCCAAACAATTGCGCCGAGTATTGGAACAGAATGGATTATTAATGAGCAACGTATCAGCTTATGGTGCCGACAATGCTTCGGTGAATTATGGTGTAAATAAATCAGTTCACACGAACTTGCTTAAAGATAACCAAGACCTTATAGCAGCACACTGCAACGATCATATACTGCATAATACTGCTAAATATGCGTTGAAACAAATGTCTTTTGACACTGACAATTTGGTCATAAAGGTTTATGCAGAATTCTCAAACTCGGCAAAGAAGAGAGAAGAATTTAAAAAATTTTCTACTTTTTGTAATGTGGAATACCACGAAGTGCTCAGACACGTACCAACAAGATGGCTTAGCTTATTCCGTGCCGTGGAACGATTATTACAAAATTAGGTGCCAATTAAGTCGTACTTCCTTTCACTCGGAGAAGACAATTGCCATAACGATATATGGAAAGTGATTCAAGATCAAGAACATAAAATAGCTTGTGAAAATCAGCCAACAATCCCCGAGCTCGTATCTTTATTTTGTACACTTCTTCATGTCTCAATTCCAAAGCACGATACTCAGACTAGAGAATAAATCTACTTTATCCTGTGAGATTCATTTAATCATGGAGAGTTTTCGATCGGCTTTGAAGAGTAAAATTGATGACAAGTTTTTCGGCATGCAAATTGCATTTGCTCTGCGTAAAAATTATTTAGATGATTCTAAAGTCGAAAAATTTAAATCAGAGGCACTGAACGTGTATCAAAGGGCTTTGACATATTTGAAAAAATGGTACCCTTTCGAAAATTCGATTTTTCGTGCATTAAGTGCCTTCGATCTCGTTAGCAGAGGTAAATCTCCATCCTTCGACGAAGTTATTGAAATTTGGCCGATTTCATCTTGGAAAAAAAGATGTTCCGCCAAATGTTCTCTTCGATGAAATCCACACTCTACGAGAAGTATACGGAGCTTTGGAAGGTGAAACATCTATTGAAAAGTGGCAAAATTTTTTCCAAAAGCAATCAGCCCCAAATTTATTGAAATTGTTTCAATATTGTGCATCAATTCCAGTTTAAAATGCAGGAGTGGAACGAATTTTCAGTGTCATGAGCAATGTTTGGACTAATGAACGGAATAAGTTATTCGCAGATTCAGTGAGGAGTGAACTTTGCGTTTTTTTCAATATTCCTTATGATTGCACCGAAGCGAAAGAACACTTTGCCAAAAATAGGAGCCCCATAAGAGCTACTCAATCCAATAATAAATATAAGCCTTTCGAACAGTGATAAAAATTACTTTGTGTTCATTTAAATATAATTTAATATATTCGTTATCTAATGTATAAAAAAATATTTATGAGAAATATTTATATGAAAATATTTATGAGAAATATTTATATGAAAATATTTATGAGAAATATTTATATGAAAATATTTATTGAAATATTTATGTGTAATAAAAAAACGATTGATATTTGACAATTTGACATTTAACGCATTTAAAAAATTTTAATCTACAGCATTTACCCCACCCCCTTTATCTCCCGCCATTCGCCCCCCCCTATCATTTCTCCCAAGGCCTAACCTTTCTGGTCATACCTATCTGTCCGGTATTTTTTTTCACGCGTTCTGGGAACCCTACAGTTGTGCATAGGTATGTAATGTTTGACAATAATGACATTGTGTCTAAAGACACGACTGAATTATTTTCATATTGTAATTAAGGTAAGAATAAATTAATCAACAATATTAACTTCAGTTCAATAAAGGAGCATCCTTGGCCTCAAGGCGGCATATTTTTTCTTTCAAGAAATAGAGAAGCATATTATATTTTTAGTGATATGTAGGCGCAAAAATGGCACCATGTAAACCAACGTATCCACAGAGATATCCAACGAAAAGGACCACTCCTAATCACTTATTTATTTTTGATCCTACAAAAATAAGTTTTTTTATAAAAGTTGTAGGGCTTTTTGAAAGCATTTAGAATATGTATTCAGAAAAAGAAATGAGTCATTTAGAGCATGCAAAAAACGGGGAGTTTCATCTGACAAAATGCAAGTTGTAATCATATCTCCTCTAAACGACTTTCATTTGTTTTTCTGAATACATATTCTAAATTCTTTCAAAAAACCCTACAACTTTATAAAAAAACTTATTTTTGTACGATCAAAAATAAAGAAATTATTAGAGGTGGTCTATTTCGTTGGATATCTCTGTACAAGATGATCTTCAATATTTTGACCTATATGGCTAAAGTAAATAAAATTAGCGTTGCAGGATTTGTTATAAAACCATGAGAATTTTAGAAAAACATATGCATGCCGTGTCGTAATAAATGAGAAGGGAGGTATAATTTATCTTTTTTAAATAGAATACCTCGAACATTTTTGTATCAGTAGATCTTTTCAGATTTCATAAAATATATATTTAGCATGTTACGTTCACCAGTTTTTTAAATATTAATAGGACTTTTCATATATGGATGGGCTTTAATATACATGTGCCCAAAATTCAGACAAGTGATAGATATCACCGTAGACATAAAAAGTATGAATCTTAAATGCCACTACACTGTGTCCACAGATAGGGTACCGCACTGCTGTAAACTTTTTTTATTTCTAATAAATGAAGATTAACATTACTGAACCTATGCGTTATATTAACATTCTGACTAGGGCTAAGGACTTTTCTGATTAAGCATAACTCTTTATAAATAATGAGTTTTTTTCAAAAAAATGGCACAGAAAAAAGTTTACAACAGTGCGGTACCCCATGCGGGGACACATTGTTGAAAGGGTCAGAATTTATTTAGTCGATAATAATTACATGAGGGGTGTACTGGGGTGATCGTGCTTTCTCGGGATGTTTTAACAGATGGCACTAATAATAAAAATTGTGCATAATAAATATTAGTTTATATTATAGGGCATTGCCTCTCCATTCATTTTATATATTTGGTAGAAGCAAACGATCAGTAGTTTAATATAATTACAAATGTCACTTGCCCGAGTAATATTAGTAAACAAGATAATAATATTTAGAATAAGTATCATTTGTTTGTTATCTTCTAGTATCTTAATAAACATAAACAAGAGATTATTATAAATAGATCTGAAAATGGCATTTAGTTTTAAAATTAAGCTTACACTAGTTTGTTCAACATCTCGCTGTACGATTTTACTTGTGTTTATCGAAAATATTAAATATAATCGTTTGTTCAAGTTTTTACTTCTTTTTAAAAAGAGTTATTTTACAATTAATAACTTAATTGGCGCAGTCGGTAGGATAAAGCAGAAGAAATCTATCGAAGACTTTCGCGAATTTTAATTCCTTATCTGCCGAATCCTTGAAGAAAAAAACGTGTGAACCCAGCGACGACCTGTGTACAATTCTCCTGAAGGCGAAATCAACAATCCATCGAGGTAAGTCGAGTTTCTTCTTTTGTTCCTATCAAGATCTTTTATTGTAAGAGTTATCTCGAGAAAAAATTAGTATTAAGTATAACCATCTTGGTTAACTTCCAAAGTTTAAATATTGAATTTAATCCGGAAGACTTTCTTGTAAGTAATAAGTAAGAAAAAATTTCAAGTAAAATAAAAAATTAATTTTAATAACCTTTGAAAAAAACTTTTTTTCCTTTTTTTGATTTTCAGTATAAATATGGACTCTAGTCTCTACAGAATTTACTCAGATAACATTCCATTATTTAATGGAGATGAACATATATTGCCAGCTTTTATTAGAGGCTGCGAAGAACTAATAAATAATTTTCAAAATATCAGAGAACCATTAAGTCCAATTAATAAATGCATTGTTTCCACAATAATAAGTAAATTGAGAGGTAAAGCCGCCGAAATCATGTGCCCACGTAACGAACTAAACAAT
>JANEYF010001601.1:12500-38088 GCA_029963845.1 Rhamnusium bicolor | reverse complement strand
TGGCGTAACAATAGTTTATTTAATTATAAGTACTTACTTTACGATTATCTTTATTGTGCAACTTGTACAAGTTCTCTATTTAATTGACATACATTATATAATTTCATTTACTTAGTTAAAGTATGTCTTTAAACTGGCTCTATTAATAATATGTGCATCTAAAGTATCACAAATATTATAACTTATTAAGTAATATGTGAACCGTTCGTGGTCACGTTTGGGGATAATTTATATATTTTTTTTATCCAAGATATTTTACCTGTTTTGCTTTTATAGGTACCTCACATATTTTGCATTGTTTATTTTGATTAAAATTTCTTATATACACTGCTCACATAAGTTCCTGATAATTTTACTCAATTTCCTTTTGTAAGTAACTTTTCTATTAAATTACATATTAGATATTATTTGCGGCTATTATTTGGTGTGGCGTGAATGCTCCTTGATTTTTTTTTGTATGTTTACTTGCAATAATTGGTTATCCTGATATAATAAATTGTGGTATTTCTGAAGTTTCGTGGTTTTAGAGAAATATTATCTAAGTTAACTTAATATACAGTCAATTTAAAATTACGTGGCGCCAATACTTTCTTTTTTACTTAACGACATTCCTAAGTATAGCTGTGGCACTGCCAGATATATTAGCTACCAATTTATTGCAAGGATAATTTTATAAAACCGGGATTTTATGTAACGATTGCCAAAACCCGAACCTGGTATAAAAGTAAAGTTACCAAACGACCCTGAGATCATAATTTGGCAGAAATTCGTAACAAATTTACAAAATGAATTGTCAACCTATCAGAATACGGCTTTATCCTTTTCAACATTTGCAGAAAACCAGTATTGATTAATATAGAAGTTGCAGAGAGAATTAATCTATATAAAATAACAAAACTTCGTCATCGAAGTAACCCTCTTCATAACATATCCAATAACTCATTCTACGAAGAAAGTGGTATTCTACCCATACTCACTTGCTTTAAGGAGCTTACCAAGAAACATACACAGTTTCAAAACCTCCTTACCTTATACAACTCTTTATACTCCAGTTACGGAAAAATATCCAAAGAAGAAGAAATCCAGAAAAACATTTACTGCAGACAACCAACAATAGAACAATGGTATACCTAATTGTTGTACATATATATTTATATATTAACTTTGTTTTTTCCTTTTTCTTTTTTGTACATTTTAACTCGCTACAGAAATGTTATCTTAAAATAATACATTGTAAAAATTATATCTGTAAGGCAGGCTCAAAGACTGATTTGAGGGAGCATTTAATAATGCACTGCCCGATTCCTTATATGCAGCAGTGGCTGCCAGAGGAATTGAGCCTACTATAGGCGACTGGATTCGTGCTATGCTATCAAACAGAACCATAACAACGTCTCTACAGGGAGAAACAGTTAGGTTTAGAGCCACGAGAGGGTGCCCGCAGGGTGGGGTTCTCTCCCTCCTTTTGTGGTCACTTCTTGTGGACGACCTACTGGCTATTCTCACACTGTGGGAGGTTGAGGTTCTAGCATATGCAGATGATCTAGTCATACTAGTCAGAGGAAACTCTGAAGGAGTAATATCAAATACTCTTCAAGAGACTCTGGATGTAGTGAGTAACCGGTGCGACGGGGAACAGATGTCTGTAAACCCTCAAAAAACAGTAATAGTACCATTCACCCGGAAAAGGAAGCTGGAGGACTTAAGACCTCCCACTTTAATGGGTG
The DNA here is from genome assembly GCA_029963845.1 of Rhamnusium bicolor. Classification (NCBI taxonomy): domain Eukaryota; kingdom Metazoa; phylum Arthropoda; class Insecta; order Coleoptera; family Cerambycidae; genus Rhamnusium; species Rhamnusium bicolor. The sequence continues at coordinate 36,361 of JANEYF010001601.1, read as the reverse complement.
AAACTGTTCCATTTGCGGAGGAGGTGAAATATCTAGGAATCACTCTGGATAAATCACTTAATTGGAACTCCCATCTGGAAAAGGTAATCCACAAAGCAAAGCTGTCCCTATGGATATGCCGTCGTATTTGTGGCAAATCCTGGGGCATGGGTCCCCAACAAATTTACTGGATCTATATCACGGTCATCAGACCAATGATAACATACGGATCCATTGTTTGGTGGCCGAAAGGATTACAACGGACGGCCAAATCCAAACTCTCTGGACTGCAGAGATTAGCATGCATGACCGTAACGGGAGCAATTAGCACCACACCGTCAGCTGCAATGGAAATCCTCCTGGATTTACCCCCTCTTCATATATATCTGGAGAGAGAGGCCAGGTGGGCAACCTACAGACTGCAACAAGCGGCCATTAATATGCCGCAGACTAGTATCATGGAGCGGAACAGGTTGTTGGATGACATAGAGAATCACAGCATCCTGGGAATGCCCTCGGATACTATGCCTACTATGACCAACTACGAGCTGACCTTCAACATCCTTTCTCCAGAAAGAGATGAGTGGGATCGGAATAAAGCCGACCTACTGAAGGCAGACAGTTGTTGGTTTACAGACGGCTCCAATACTCCCGAGGGAACAGGAGCCGGAGTACACAGCTACAGACCAAGGGTGAGGATAGTCTCAAACCTAGGTACTCATGCAACTGTTTTTCAGGCTGAGGTTCATGCCATTGAACTGTGTGTACGAAGGCTGGAATACATGCATCTTACACGCAGATCAATAAAAATTTTCTCAGATAGCCAAGCAGCGATAAAAGCTCTTGGCTCCTACCGGTGTAACTCCAAAACGGTATGGAACTGTCAGAAAGCTCTAAATCATTTGGGCAAGAACAACAAAGTGACTCTGGTCTGGATACCCGGCCACTCTGGTATGGAAGGTAACGAAATAGCGGACTCCTTAGCCAGAGAAGGAGCGGGATCACGATTCATCGGACCAGAACCAATACTTGGCATATCTTCAAGTACGGCCAAGATGGCTATCTCAACCTGGGCAAACTCTCCAGTATTGGCAAGAGTTACCAGGATTAGTTCATTCGAAGGCGTTCATAAAATACCCTTTGAAATCGAGAACTAAGAAACTTTTAGAGTTAAACAGGATAAACCTGAAAACTCTAACAGGCCTATATACCGGGCACTGCCGACTAAACTATCATCTGCATAAACTCGGCCTAGCGGAAAACGCCGAGTTCCGTCTATGCCTGGAGGATGATGAGAAGGCAGACCACATCTTATGCACCTGTCCCGCTGTGGAGAGTATCCGATTCTCAATATTTGGCAAAGGGCAACTGCTGCCAGAGGATCTGGACACATTCTCACCCAATAAAGTTGTCAGTTTCATTAAGAGACTGAACTTATTGGGTGAAATATAATTAGGCGTGAGCCACAATAGGCCTGCTGATGGCCGCAGTGGAGGGTCTACTGAGACCCACTCACAACAAACCTAACCTAACCTATATCTGTAAGGCAGGCTAAAAGACTTTGCTTGCTAGCCTTTTGGAATTTATCTAATAAATATTCTCTCTTTGTTCTAAGGTTAGTCATAGTCATTAATTATTAATCAAATTTTCCTTATTAATGTAATAATGTTTGTGTGTATGTATAAAAAATATAAAAAGAAAGATGCCGATGCTTATCCTTACTACAAGATATGTTATATAACAGGATAAAAGATAGTTTTTTTTCAGTGAGGCAACTGGAAAGAGATATGGAAAGAAATATGAAACAACGAGAAGAAAAATTTGGTTTGTTTTTATCAGATATTGAAAAAAAATATGCATGTAAAAAGAAGATAAAATGTATTTCTGAGGGACCTGTTGCAAAAAAGCAAAAAAAATCAACTTAAATGTAACACTTTTATTATAATATTTTATAGTAATAACCAAGTATATAAATTTGCATAGCTCTTTAGTTTAATTTTTTGAAAATCCTAAGGTCACAAAATAAAATATTTTGTTCATATTGTTGGCTTTGTCGGTATTCAGTTTAGGTGGCTCACTTGATTTGCTGACTATATTTGAGCTAAAAAAAAAAAGAAACAAAAATGCAGGTTATGGTCTTTCCTCAGGAAACAGAAAACCAATTGAAATAAGGTCGAGATAGTAAATGGTTGGTAATTAAGAAAATAATTCTTCAAAAATTAAATAGATATTTTCAAAATATGACTAAATTGTTACTAAACAAACTTGATGTAAGTGTAAATATCATGGACGTAATATATATCCATTGCAAAAAATAAAATAAAAACCTCTCCTAAAATTCCTCAACTGTAATGATTTCTCATTTAGAAAGCTATTCAGGTGCTAAGTTTACTTGGTTAATACCAAAACTAACTAGATAATTCTTTACAGCATTTACCAGTTTTCATGCAATTACCACATTTGTCACTAGAGTTGATAAAATTACCGGTGATACTTATTAGTATTAAAATTTGAATGACAAAAAAATCGAGCAAGTTCACATCTAGAGCATTAGGCATTTTTAGAAATGTTCTGTCTGTCATAATTATTATTATAAGTATAAATACAATCTCTATTAAACAAATATAAACTCTACGCACAAATATGGTCCAATTGCAGTTCTTCGTAGTTTACAAGATTTAAATTACATTTTATTAGTTTGCTTGTCCTTTCAACAGAGTGTTGTTTTTTCGATTTTAATTTGATTGTTTTAAACGTTTCACAATCCTTGTGACATTACCAGGGAGGGAAATATATGCCATTTTGCCCATTTTTCAAAACCCGCAGTTGCATAATTTTTTAGAGCCTTCATATAATTGAATTAAGTGATATGTATGCGTTTATTTATATACCTGTAATATATGCACAAATGCGGCATCCAGTATTGTGGAAGTTAGCCAGGATAGATGCATGTAATATTATATGTAACTGGCAATTGTTCCACTCCCTGGACATTACTTACATAATATGCTTGTTTACAGTAAATACAAGTGGCACGGTTTTTTTTATTTTTAAATTCTTTTTTAAAATACTCAAAACTAGCATAAAGCAAAAACATCTGTTAATTAAATTTAAGGCTATGTTTAATAAATGTCAATTGCACTGCCAATATACAAATTCGCGGGAAAATAAATTACCAGGTGGTAACTAACTTATGAATGTTACTTTACCAGTAAGATGGAAAATTTTCCGTAAGTTACCGAGGCACTATTACCAGCTCTCAACTCTATTTGACACATGAATAATTCTTTAACAAATTCTAAATTCTGTGCAAGTATATTAAATTTTGAAAATGAATGAGAGGTAATGAAGCAATAATTGAATTTGAAATAATTTAAGCTCGGTGTATTTTTTCTTTTATTAATTTATTACAATCAGATTACAGGAAATATCGATTTTTAAATAAAACAGTCTTAATTAATTAATTTCTGACCCTAGTTGTACTTATGTCCAACATTTTAGAACATTCATAATTCTAATTTTGAAATAGAGCTTAAGTAATGATAACTTTACAAACTGTATTGCATGATTTTCTGAAATATCATTTACAAAACAAAATTATTAATTTTTGGACAAAAAAGTGTAGTTCTCATCCTAGTCATACTTATGCCAGTTGGATTTTGAAACATTGATAACTAATTCTAATTTTAAAATAGAAGTATTAAATTTACAAATTGGATTGAATGATGTTTTAATATATCTCACATAACAAAATTATTAATTTTTGAACAAGACAGTCTTGGTTAATTTACTTCTCATTCTAGTCGTACTTTTGTGCAACATTTTAGAACATTCATAATCTAATTTTGAAATAGGGCTGAAGTATCAATTTTACAAATTGAATTGCACAATTTTGTAAAATATCATTTACATAATAAAACTACTGATTTTTAAACAAAACAGCTTGCATAATTTTTTAAAAAATTTGTCATTATCATATAAATGATCACCATAGTAAAAAAGTATGAATATTCTTATAGCTCCATAAGAACTTTTCTTTTAATACGTTCAGAAGAGAGTTTAATGTTGTAACTCTTGTCCTCAGCCTATGAACTGTTTATTGAGGAGTTTTCAGTGTTCTCTTTTGCAACTGAAGTTTGACTCTCATTGCTTTAAAATTTCTTTTGATTGGTGTTTGACTGTTAAAATTGCAACCATCCCTTTTCCTACAAATTATTAAACATATTTCATGTGATACTACACATAACTTATTTATAGGTTTTTTTTTTCACTGAACATATTGCATATGATTAATTTTAATCACAATTCTAATTATCAACTAGCATTGTTTACGTTTTCTTGCCCAAAGATTAAGTTTTCCTTTGTAACTGGAATTAAGACCAATTATAGAATCCAGAATTTGTCCTTTAGTCATATTTAGATCACCGCTTACTGAAGTGTCGAAAACAGTTAATAAATTAACTATTTTTAATTTACTTAATATTTACCATTCGCATTATGAAAACTCAAATTTAGGATTACTGTTTTCTTTATTTGCTGATGGGATTTCAACTACAGTGTATTTCCTACAACAAAACAATTTCAGGTTGTAAAAAGTTGCAAATTGATACTCAGGGCTGGTTGTATCCATATGGTTTAGCCTAAGTTCAACTGACTTTCGTTTAAAATCCAAGGTTGTGATTGTAATAGCAATTGTAACGTTGGATTTTAATCGAGGTTCAATTAAAACTTGGCTGAACCACATGGATACAACTGGCCCTTATAGTTTCTATATATTGCTATGGAAACTGTCAATTTCACTGTTACTTGTGCCCAGTTTTCAATGCCTAGTTAGTAAAATTATATGAAAAATAAGAATATAAGTAATGTACAGTAAATTAAATGAGTAAGTTTTACGATAGGTACATATTTTATTATGTTTCCATCTGATTCTAAAGCAGTTTTAGTTGAAGGTGATTTATAATATTCTGCTTCCTAGAAAAATCCAAAAATCAAAAAACTGGCAAAACTTGTTTTATTGGGTATCAAATTTGTCCGTAATTTTAGTTCTAAAAAACTATCTCTTTCTACTGGGAGAAACTCTGGAGGTCTCTATGACAGTAAAATCTGGACTGAAATTATTAAATACATTTTTAGATAATGTCCAAACAGCGAATTAATAGAATAATTAATATCTAGAATGTGACTCTTGAAACGTTCTAAAGAAATTAGACAATTTAAAAAACGCAACAATTTAAAACATTAAAAAATGTTTACTATGATTTTGAGCCACTAATATATTTCAAAGAAAAAAAAGTTAGTTACTTGAACCGACTGCAACATTCTCACCAGTGCCAAAAGAGTATTAAACTTCGTTCAATAGGTAATAAAAATATTCTCAGCTTATTCAGTTGTGAAAAAATTATCAACATTTTGTTATAAGGCCACTGTAAGATATATCGTTGAAATCAGAATTACATTATCTTATGAATGGTGTTATAAAAAAATTATATGTATATTTAAAAGGACACTAAATATCATCCGATTGGTACTAAAAGCTTTTTAGCTCATCTGTGGTACTCATTGATCCATAATAAAATATACATCCATGACGGTACTAATAATATCCTGGTGCCAAATTTCAGCGAGATCGGTTCAGTACTTTTGATGCCATCGTGTTTACACACACTCCTTGAAACACCTATAATACACACACACACACACACACGCACCACACACACGCACCACACACACGCACCACACACACGCATCACACACGCACCACACACGCACCACACACACGCACCACACACACACGCACCACACACATACGCATCACACACTGTGAGGTACTTCCGGTGCTCTACTCAAGAGCAGAAGTGCCACTTTGACGCTCAACACTACGGCGGTGCTCGCGGTACGGAGATCTCGGGCGCCAGTTTCTGTTTAGAGTGCAGAAACACCACTTTACTCTATCGGCGGGACGATAGAGGCCGGGCAACTGCAGTGAAGATACGGCTAAGCCAGGGGTCGGGAAAAAGGGAACTTACATACTACAGTTAAGGAACAGACTCTCATTCAATATGTGTACATTTATTCTACACACTGATTATTATTTACACTTTATACACACCTTAGTAACTACAACTTATACTACAACGGTCTTACCTACAAACGGTCTTATTCTACAAGCGGTCTTATACTACTACGGTCTTAACTACGGACAAGCGTGGCAGTAAGCGGACGGTCAAGCGGTGCGGTACGGTAAAGCGGTGAAACGGTGAGCAGCGATGTCTTAACGACGGGCGAGCGGGGTAGTAAGCGAGCGGTCAAGCGGTGCGGTTCAGGAAAGCGGTGAAACGGTAACCAGCAATAAGTTAATCGGTCACGAGCAGACGGCGGACGGATACCAGGAGGGGAAGCAAGCGCCAATACAAGCAAACTATGCCTATCTAACGCGGTTACTTATTATCGCTTGGCTGATGAATGGTTCCGGTCTTATCATATGCCAACGAGTATCTCCAAAGCGCCCTGCCAAAGAAAACGGACTCAGGCGCCCTGGAGGGCACGCGGTTGAATGCGGTTACGGTAAGGGGGGGGAAGGAGTAACAAGCCTAACAGCGGCAAATTGATGATGACGACGGGATGGTCAAACTCCAAGACTACCCTGCAGAATTTTTACGTGCTCAGGTAGCCCGGGGGACCCGCGGTTACGGACGATACCTCCAAGTCACCCTGCAGAATTTTTACGTGCTCAGGTGGCCTGGCAGGCACGCGGTTACGGAAGTACCTCTAAGTCACCCTGCAGAATTTTTACGTGCTCAGGTGGCCTAGAGAACACGCGATGGCAACTGACAGTACCTCCAAGTCACCCTGCAGAATTTTTACGTGCTCAGGTGGCCTGGAGGGCACGCGGTATAACGCGGTTCAAGTTGGAGGGGGGAAGGAGTGGCAAGCCGAACGGTTGCAAATCTAAGACGACGACGGTATGGTCAAAGCTACCAAGCTACCCTGCAGAATTTTTACGTGCTCAGGTAGCCCGGCGGACCCGCGATTACGGACGATACCTCCAAGTCACCCTGCAGAATTTTTACGTGCTCAGGTGGCCTGGCAGGCACGCGGTTACGGAAATCCCTCTAAATCACCCTGCCAAAAAACGGACGCAGGTGGCCTAGAGGACACGCGGTATCAAATGCTAGTATCTCCAAGTCACCCTGCAGAATTTTTACGTGCTCAGGTGGCCTGGAGAACACGCGGTGTAACGCGGTGGAACGCGGTTCTAATTCCAACCTTCGGCCGCTCTCCCTTTCTAAGGAAGGATATGAGGCGGATACGTTTAGCGCTCGCGGTTCACTAACTCTAAAAAAAATAAAGCCCGGAAAGTACTCACCAGCCAAGTAATACCGATTATTTACCAAACCTTTATCAAACCTTGCTACCTACTTCCGGATCCTGTGCTGGCATCCTCTCTGGAGCGGTCGGGGTCGGCACGTCTGGACGGTACGGGCGGCAGCAACGGACTGTTCTCGGATACTCTGCAAAATCCTCAAGCTACTAAACTCTGCCAAAAAGCAGAAGTAGGAGGAGCGCGGTAGTCATGCGCGAAATATTGCAACTACGTCACCGTTTATCGACTTAGAAAAATTCGCAATTACCTTTGGATACCTATGTACCTCTATACTCACAAGTTTACTTACTATCCAAGTCGGCGTGGTGCTTCGGTTGGAGCTCAGACGGGAACTAATTTAATGATAAAATCCTCATGCTACCAAACACTGCTAAAACGCAGAAGTAGGATGAGATACGGTAGTCATGCGCGGTTTATTACAGCTACGTCACCCGTTTGTGGACTTAGAATAATTCCGCATTAAATTTAATTACCTATTTCTTTATACTCACGAATTTACTTACTATCCAAGTCGGCGTGGTGCTTCGAGTAGCGGTCGGACGAAGACTAACTTGATTGTGAAAATCCTCATGCTACCAGATACTGCTAACGCAGGAGTAGGATGAGATACGGTAGTCATGCGCGGTATATTACAACTACGTCACCCGTTCATCGACTTAGAATAATTTCGCATGAAATTTAGATACCAATATATCCTTATACTCACGAGTTTACTTACTGTGCTGGCCGGCGTGGTTCCTCGTTGAGTAGCTGGACGGAAACTAATTTAATTATTTTCAGTCTCAGGCTCCTTCATGATAGCGCGGGCAGAAGAGTGCCGGGGCACGATGCGCGCCTCGTGTGTCGCGATTCGCGGACTGCCAGCTATTCGACCTATGTGGAATGTTCACAAAACATATCCATACTTCCTATCTATAATTAATAATTAAATTGTTATTCTTTACAATCGCAGTAATATAATGGACAAAATATTCTTCAAAACCTAGCTACCTAACTTAACTTAAAAATCACTTCGTTACAACACACACGCACCACACACACACGCACCACACCACACACGCACCACACCACACCAAACACGCACCACACCACACGTACCACACCACACACGCACCACACCACACACGCACCACACCACACACGCACCACACCACACACGCACCACACCACACACACACCACACCACACACGCACCACACCACACACGCACCACACCACACACGCACCACACCACACACGCACCACACCACACACGCACCATACCACACACGCACCACACCACACACGCACCACACCACACGCACCACACCACACACGCACCACACCACACACGCACCACACCACACACGCACCACACCACACATACACACCCCACACACGCACCACACCACACACGCACCACACCACACACGCACCACACCACACACGCACCACACCACACACGCACCACACCACACACGCACCACACCACACACGCACCACACCACACACGCACCACACCACACACGCACCACACCACACACACACACACACACACACACACACACCACACACACACCACACACACACACCACACACACACCACACACACACACCACACACACACACACACACACACACACACTACACACACACCACACTACACACACACCACACTACACACACACCACACACACACACACACACACACACACACACACACACACACACACACACACACACACACACACACACACACACACACACACACACACAATACACACACACACTACACACACACACACACACTACACACACACACACACACACACACACACACACACACACACACACACACACACACACACACACACACACACACACACACACACACACTACACACACACACTACACACACACACTACACACACACACTACACACACACACTACACACACACACTACACACACACACTACACACACACACACACACACACACACACACACACACACACACACACACACACACACACACACACACACACACACACACACACACACACACACACACACACACACACACACACACACACACACACACACACACACACACGCACTACACGCACTACACACACACACGCACTACACGCACTACACGCACTACACGCGCACTACACGCGCACTACACGCGCACTACACACGCGCACACGCACGCGCACACGCACACGCGCGCACACGCACACACGCACACACACGCACACACACACACGGGGCTTGGGTACGTTCTGAGGACTTTGGTTATTGACATACGTTGCGTGGACCGCCCTTAAATATCATGTTAGCAGAGTTCTCTCTCTCAAACACTTGCCTTTTTGATGCGCTTTTCTACTATATCTGAATACACACTTCAATTACAGCTTTATAAACAGTATGTGTTTTGATATGTCTAATACAACAACCTTTAAGAGGACCATGATTATTGTTGCCATTGAGAGGACCGAACTTATTTATGATACATTGGGAGGACCTTGAAAATTAATGACGCTGAGAGGTCCACCGCACAAGCCGTCTATTATCGACATAACAGTGCATAAGATTTTATCTGTAAAATTTGATGTCTTTTCTAAAATGTTGTTGCCTAACATTTTGGGAGTGTTATTTCGACACTTATTTTCTGGGTTACATTAAATTTTTATAACAAAATTTTAAATTTCACGAGTAAAGTTGCTCAGGAAAACAATATTTTTGTGAACAAGATGACACATTTTTCAGATAGAATCTTAAAGCAGGTACGTATTTGACCAGATTACTTCACAAACTAATTAATTAGTCCAAAGCAGACTTTTTCTTGAATCAAAGTCAATAAAATGGAAAGTCTCAAAAATAAGGTTCATTCTGTAGGTATGTAGGTGCACAAATAATTAATTACACATTAGTAGGATTATCATTGGTGTACTTTATTTAAAATCCTTATACTTACATATTAAATTTAAAAATGGAATTGCAAATACAAGGAAAACAACATTAACAGCAATAATAACTGATTTTTTCAAATATATTTCACAAGAATACAAAACATGTTGTTTAAAAATAACATAAAAAGAAAAATTAATTAAACCTGTATATTTTATAAGCAACTGAATTATTTTTTGCAACCAGTTAGTGCAGTGTGGTGCAAAATTATAAACAAAAGTAACACAAAATCTATAAAAGATAAGTACTTCATGTAACCATGGCACTGGTTAAAAGGGGAATCGAGGGAGCAATCGGAATATGTTTTTAAATAAATTGTTTCCTTAAGTTTTAGTGAACATTTGCATATTATATGTTCTTGATGGGACTTTCGGTTTGGCCGAAAATAACGTCAACTTCTTATTTTCCGTGGAACCTGTATATCCGCGAAAAATAAGCAAATGACATACTTTTTATTCAAACCGGAAGTTTGATTAAAGAACTTCATATACAGAAATGTCCATTACATATTAAGTAATCGATTGCACCTAAAATACTCATTAGTTAGAATTTTGTACATCCTGCACAGCAACTATCTAGTAAATATTTCTTTTTAATTACCTTTAAAATATCTCACATACGTAGTCATCTAGATCATTTTGAAAATAAATCTAGATGTTGGGTAAGTTTGCTCTTAGTTATACTTTTTCTGTTTCTTTATTTCATTATAAACAAAGTCTTTAACATTCTTCCAAGATCTATCTTGGACGATAGAATTTTTTTCCAAAAATTTATTTATTTCTTTAATACCGGGAACTGTTTTCATATCAATAAATTTTGCAAAATATTTCAATGTCAAGTTTCTTTCCGTTTCGCTCCATTTTTTTTAGTTACTCTCTTACCGACTTTTTCTGTATTCTTTTTGGTTTTCTTTAGAGCTCTCTTGTTAGGTTGTGAGGGATCGTTACATTAATGACAGAGGTACTAACAGAATTTGTGGCAAAATCCTTAGTTGACATGCCTGGAACGGATAAATCTGGTAAAATACTTGTAAGATCCAACTCTTCTTCCTCATCCTCTTCATTGTCACTAATTTCCTCATTAACTTCAATTTCGTCTAAGCTCTTCCCTTTCATGATATTCAAATTTCCTTTCTCCATATTTAATAAAATTTTACTTATCTTAGCAAGTTGGACGGTTTCATCTTGCAGCCTATAATATTGTCTATGGACACGTATGTCATGGCCCTTGAATTGGGCTAATGAATCGAGCTCGTTTTCTTTTAAATTAAGAAGTTGAACCATAACGGCGATATGCTTACGTAGCTTCGTCGACGTAATGTTCTGAGGAGCCTCACAACCCGCTTTTACTGAAAACTGATTAATAAGTCTGTGAGCTGGATAGAAACCAGAAGTGTGTCGAAGAGAAGGAAACAAGTATGGGTTGGTGGGCAAGACACCGCATTGAAACCTTAAATTAATCAATACAGACACACAGTTTTGTAGTTTTTCTGTCAAAAGGACAGGAACTCCTCGGCCTTTTTTCCCTCTCACTACCAATCGTACGAGCGATTTACTTAACTGTTTTTCGGCATCTGTTAAGACACCGAAAACGTCGGAATCGGTATCGGCCGTTTTTGCCTTCTCATAGTCTGTTAATTTCATGTACTGTACTTCTCCGACTCTCCTTCTATTTAGTATAACTGTCATGACCAGTGTAATTTCTGTCAATTCCTTGAATGAATCTATATCTTGTGATGTTTGCAAAGTCTCGTATAGACTTTGTGCTCTTGTTAAAAGATAACTATTAAGTTTCTGTATATCACGAGCCAATGGTAGCCTTTTCGGCTGATTCCATTTACGTTCATTAAGGGTTCTGTAAGCATGGGACACTACATCGGTAGACCACTTGGCATCCATGATTTCTAGGAAGGAATTCAGTTGTGGTATCTGCATTGTTAAGATTTCGTCCTCAAGGCAGTCTCCTTTTAGCATAACGGCAATTTTTCTCATGGTCATTCCGATCTTCAAAGCTACCGACGGTATTCCAAACGTGTTAGTATCATCATCAAATCTTGATACCTCCAAAACACTTCTTTTAAAAAGTTGATAGTTGTTAGCATTTATCAGCTGCCTCAAATAGATGATATTGGGATTTAATTCTCTAGCCTTTATAAGCAGTCGCCCTAGTTCTCTGCACCGATCTATTATGGTCCTGTTATACCTGCTATCGTGTCCAAGTCGGCGAAACTCAGTTTCACCATATTTAAGTATGGTCGCATCATTTCTTACTACAACAAAAGTATCATCGCCCGACATTTTTGACAAAACTTGGTCTTTAAATTTTTGGCTAGTTTGTGGGCCAACAGGTAACATTAGAATATTTTTAGATCTTATCGACCTTTTTTTGTTTCCAGTATCTGATTCAGTTTTGAACCTGCATGCACGTTGGTGTCTGGAGACATAAGCTTTAGAAAATAGTTGATAGCAATATTCACATGGAGCATAATTTTTAAGACTTGCTTTCGAAACTCTGTGTCTTCTCTTAGGTACAATAGTACCGGCACCAGTTTTCATTGCATTGGAATTGCTTTTAAAAGTACTTCTGTTTTGCAATGCTGCTATCAACTGTTTTCTTTGATGAGATGTTTTATCTAAACTTAAGATTTTAGCGACTTCTGCTTCTTTGGAATGTTTACGGTACCAATGCCTTGGCAACTTTGCAAAATGTTTATCACAATAGAGACAATAAAACTGTTTATCCCATTTCCTTTTAGAGTTTATATCACCCGACAAGATTGCCACCTGCACCTCATCAATAAAAACACCATCATTTGTCCCTTCAAGGGTCCCTACATTTTGCATATCCAAATCCTTGACTATATCTTTTTTTAGTCGGCAAATTTTCCTCCAGATGTTCTTGGGAAGAATTCATTTCAGTATCAGGGTTGCCTATTTCGATATTTTCTAAGTTTATATCGTCTGCAGGTGTAAATTCTGTTGTAGTAAACAGGGAAAGGCTTTTATTTGAATTTTTGGAAACATCTGTATCTGACGCGGATGGTTGGTATCCATCGCTTGAATCTATAGAGGCAAATGGATCCTCAAGATCATCTGTATCATCAAAGTTGTAAATGATACGTGTCTTTTTAGCACGGACGGGTAAAATTCTTATTCCGCCATCGGTAGTAGATCTATATTTTTCATTTCTCTTTGTTGAATGACTTATAATTTCAGAATCAGTAGATACATTAGACAGCTCAGTAATGGATATTTCTTCTGATATATTAGCTGCATTTGAATTAACTGTGAAACTGATATTTTGGGGGGATTGGAGTAAATAACTAGTATGTTTGTCGGTATTACTTGTTACCTTATCTAAAACAGCTATTGCATTTTCTAAACCTTCATTTATCGAACATTCTAATTCACAATCATTTAGGCTTTCATCAGAAAACTGCTTTTCAACGAAAGATTTGTCAGTTTTGAGAATTTCCGATAAATCAGCATTATTCCGATACTCTGGAGAATTATTCGGCATTTCCGTAAAAACAGCGGCCTCGTCTAACTTTTCTAAAGAAATATTCGAAATATTTTGGAGCACTTTTTTTGTTGATTTAAGTTTTGTAGGTAACTATGGATGATATTTTTCTGTACATTTTTCAGATAAAGTCAATAAACAGTCCGTAATAATAGCATTCCCAAAAGAATTATTGACTGGAATTTCTAAAAAATTATCTGAGATCACAGATTTTTTTTTTTTTGTGGTTGTACATTTTCTGTCGATATTTCCGAGTTGCAACTGGGATTTTCGGTAAAAGAACTACCAGTATTAAGTACTAAAGCAAAATTGTATTTACTTGAATTATGTGAAGCATTTATCGAATGATCGTTGAACTTTCTTGGTGATTTATTTTTAGTTGGAAAATTCGAATTACACGTTTTAAATTTTTAGTCAAAGAACTATCAGAATCGACAACTACTGCATATGCATCAGCATTAGGATTCTTTGAAAAATTACTACAAATATTAGGGCAGACATTTTGAAGTGATTCGTTTTGTATGTGAAATTCTGAATTACATGTTTCTCTCGTAAGCTGTTGTGACAAAGATATTCCATGTAGGGAATTATAATCATTGTCAACTGTTGCTGCAGCTGCAAAATTAGAAAATGTCTTATCGGGAGCCTCTTCGCTTTCGGGCTCGATTGCTTGCAATGCTTTTGGTATACTGCTTCCTATAAAAAAATATGTTATTATTATTATTTATTTATGCAATAATTCGCATGTTTTTTTTAATAAGCGCCGTCTTTTAAGAACGAGGCAAAGCTGAAATATTTCTTTTTACACTTCTCAGTTTCAAAAGTGTATATGTAGGACAATGTAATATAGTATACAGATTATAAACAATACAAAGTCATAATTTGGGCGCACTACTTTGTAGCGATTATATCGTCAAAGTTATCAGAAATTATAATGCATACTTATACAGGATGTGAAAAACTATTATTCAACTATTTTTGGTTTTACAGGGCGTGTTACAAAAGTGTAGCAAACAAAAACTTTCCACATCCCTATCTAAGTTTTTAAATCTCTATCGATTACCTACCTAGAAAATGAAATTACTTTCAGTTAGACCGTAAGTTGTTACCCAGAAGTGGTGATTTTTACATCAATCAGTATAGAATTAAAAACTAAGAAATTTGCAATTCATTTTCCTAGATCTCAAACCACTCTCTCTTGGTATTTGATCAAAGTTGGAAATATGTCGATTTTCATTTATTATTATTTCGGATGCTTTTCAGATTAGACATAGGGTAGTATTTAACGTAAAGTAATTCTAAAACTTAATGTAGAATCTGAAAATGCTTATTTAAAAAGTCGATGTTTTATTTGCCAAGATTTTGTAATGCGCCCCTGTATAAAAAGCAATTGATGTTTTTTTACACTTTGTATAAATATACATTACAAAATGTATGTCAAGAATATACCAATCGGTATGTTATGTAGCCAGATTCTTTTTTATATAGACCATTAAAACGTATATTATATCGAGTGTAATTACAGCAGTTTTAAAATATTTAAAAATACACACTTGTTCTTTCCTCTCACAGGGACAAGATAGGGAGGTAAAAATCGTGAAAATATTAAACCGGGTGTTTTTTGAGATTAGCTCCCATCTATATTACTTTTAGTTTTAAAGCTGGAATAACAAACGTTTTAGTCTATCGGTGTGTAAAAATACAAAAATAAAAAATTCTGAAAAAAAATCGCTTGGATGTGATTAAAAATATCACCAATAACTTACCTGTGGAAGAATCAAGCGGCACATTACACATCTTTCTCCAAGACCTATAAAAATATTTTGTTATTACCTTCACTACTTTAATTCATTTTAATAAATAATATAATACCTTTTTGAAAGATCTTTTTTATTATCTCCGTGACTATCTGTAACAGAAAAGTTAACATGCACTGATTGTGAGTTTATATACAAGGGGCCACTACTTTGAGATACTTCGATTGCGCATTCTCCGTTGAACTTAGAGGAAAATAAATTTCTAATACAAAATTGTACGGTTGTATCGTGGCTACAACTTACAATTATTTTCCATGATACAAAGTGGCTTAGAAAAGTGTAGAGAACCAGATTTGTTTTTTAATAAGACACCATGTATATTTTTGCATACAATTCTAATCAGTTTATTTTAAGGTCCATAGTTTTTGAGATAATAAGAGTTACAAATCGTCACTTTTCCACTTTTACCAAATACTGCTAGAAAACGGTTTGATATTTAAAGAAAAAACGGAATTGCACCTCCCTATAATTTAAATTGTCTATCGAATAACACAGAAAAAAATGCTACCTCTGGTTAAATCGAAAATGCTCATCCGAAAGAGGTATTCATTCGATAGAGTATTAAAAAATAAGATAGGGAGGTGCAATTGATTTTTTCTATCTCAAACCGTTTTCCCGTAACATTTAGACAAAGTGGGGGGAAAAGTGACAATTTTTACTGTTATCTAAAATACTTTTAATATTTGATATAGTGTCTTTAATATGAACTGACTGTCTTTTGGTATAGCGTCTTTAACATGAATTTTATGCAAGGTGTGTGTACTTTGGTGCGACACACTTTTCTAAGTCATCCTGTATAATTGAGCCGTACAACTTTTATTAGAAGAAGTTTCCTACCGAGCCACAACAAAAACATATCGACGCAATCTTGGACTTTACACCACAGCAAACCAAAAAACAACTACAAAGTTTTCTTGGAACATGCAATTGGGTAAGGGAATACATCGAAGATGCCGCTTACCTCACACGCCCCTTAACACAGCTACTAGCGAAGGACACGAAATTTCGCTGGACCCCGGAATGTCAGGTGGCATTCGAAAAACTAAAAACAGCCATATCTAAGGAACCTCTGTTATTACACCGTCCCAATTTTGATAAACATTTTTACTTGCAAACAGATGCTTCGCAACCAGGACTCGGAGCTATATTTTTCCAACGCGACGAGGAAGGAAACAGACTTGTCATATCATACTCGAGCTCGACGCTGACAAAAACGGAAATGAAATATCACGTCAACGAATTAGAGATTTCGGGTATTCCCCTAAATCCCCTGTAATCACTCTTAGCAATTGTAGACGTGGGTGCTAACGTCAATTTTTATTAGTATTTGTTTATACCTATCTCAAATAATTTTTGAAAATGACCGAGTATCCACCACGTTGAAAAAATTAATTAAAGAGAAGAGCGACAAAATTTATTTAAAACATAAAGATGGTAAGAGGACCATTAGGAAGTTATTTTTTTCAAATTTTCTATGAAGAATTCCCGGTTTCTGGATACGTGGCATGTCATAAATGTATGTGTTATTTTACAACCGCAAGAGTGGCACATTAAATACGTCCAGTTCGGCACGGTAACCGGGCTGGACCGGGCTTGGGCCTCAGGCCGGTTCGACCACATCTACCTCTGGCCCTGCTAAACCCAGTTAGGGGCATTAAATAAGCCCGGCCCGACCCGGTAGGGAATTAAATAAGCCGGACGTAGGCTTCGGGCTGGATGCCCACCTCTAGTGTATTGTATATAAAAGTAAAAGTTTGCAAATAAATGTTTGTCCGTAAATTGGGACATGGTAGCCGAGTGGGTAAAACGCTTATAGCTATTTACTCGGTACCGAAGACCGATGGTTCGATTCCATCCTGGAGCAAGTTAGAAATTTTATTTGTAATTTGTTTCGGACTAAGATGGGAGAGGGAATTGTCGATGCTATAGATGTGGTTCGGACTCCACAATAAACTGTAGGGCCTCGTCTCTCTTTATCAAATACAAATTCTAGGATTTTCTGGGGGTTACTTCGGTGATTTGAGAGGCGGTTAAGAAAACATTTAAATTGCAATAAACTGGTAATAATAACCACCATATACTTGCATTTCTCAAACTTCAAAAATTGTTTACAGATACTTAATAATTCAATTTAATTCAAAATATGTTATGCGGTATGAATTTTTTAAAATTCATAATTCCGTCGACATCTGAGCTTGAATTCTTTTCTGATATTAGATCGTTAACTTATTTTCTTAATTTTTTCCATAGATAAAGCTACTATGACCCTACTTTTACATGAAAAAATAGGAAAACACACCAATGGTAAGTTTATTTGGGTATAAAATTGTTTTTGTCACTTCTTGTTCTCTTTCAAAAAAATCGGACATCCTGTTTTGTAATCAGTTATAAAACAATGTCAGTAAATCAGATTCACCTTATACATTATGGTCCACGACTGTGAGATTCCTCGATAGCCCCTTTACAGATGAAGACGGAGGAAACTTCTTCTAATAAAAGTTGTACGGCTCAATTATACAGGATGACTTAGAAAAGTGTGTCGCACCAAAGTACACACACCTTGCATAAAATTCATGTTAAAGACGCTATACCAAAAGACAGTCAGTTCATATTAAAGACACTATATCAAATATTAAAAGTATTTTAGATAACAGTAAAAATTGTCACTTTTCCCCCCACTTTGTCTAAATGTTACGGGAAAACGGTTTGAGATAGAAAAAATCAATTGCACCTCCCTATCTTATTTTTTAATACTCTATCGAATGAATACCTCTTTCGGATGAGCATTTTCGATTTAACCAGAGGTAGCATTTTTTTCTGTGTTATTCGATAGACAATTTAAATTATAGGGAGGTGCAATTCCGTTTTTTTCTTTAAATATCAAACCGTTTTCTAGCAGTATTTGGTAAAAGTGGAAAAGTGACGATTTGTAACTCTTATTATCTCAAAAACTATGGACCTTAAAATAAACTGATTAGAATTGTATGCAAAAATATACATGGTGTCTTATTAAAAAACAAATCTGGTTCTCTACACTTTTCTAAGCCACTTTGTATCATGGAAAATAATTGTAAGTTGTAGCCACGATACAACCGTACAATTTTGTATTAGAAATTTATTTTCCTCTAAGTTCAACGGAGAATGCGCAATCGAAGTATCTCAAAGTAGTGGCCCCTTGTATATAAACTCACAATCAGTGCATGTTAACTTTTCTGTTACAGATAGTCACGGAGATAATAAAAAAGATCTTTCAAAAAGGTATTATATTATTTATTAAAATGAATTAAAGTAGTGAAGGTAATAACAAAATATTTTTATAGGTCTTGGAGAAAGATGTGTAATGTGCCGCTTGATTCTTCCACAGGTAAGTTATTGGTGATATTTTTAATCACATCCAAGCGATTTTTTTTCAGAATTTTTATTTTTGTATTTTTACACACCGATAGACTAAAACGTTTGTTATTCCAGCTTTAAAACTAAAAGTAATATAGATGGGAGCTAATCTCAAAAAACACCCGGTTTAATATTTTCACGATTTTTACCTCCCTATCTTGTCCCTGTGAGAGGAAAGAACAAGTGTGTATTTTTAAATATTTTAAAACTGCTGTAATTACACTCGATATAATATACGTTTTAATGGTCTATATAAAAAAAGAATCTGGCTACATAACATACCGATTGGTATATTCTTGACATACATTTTGTAATGTATATTTATACAAAGTGTAAAAAAACATCAATTGCTTTTTATACAGGGGCGCATTACAAAATCTTGGCAAATAAAACATCGACTTTTTAAATAAGCATTTTCAGATTCTACATTAAGTTTTAGAATTACTTTACGTTAAATACTACCCTATGTCTAATCTGAAAAGCATCCGAAATAATAATAAATGAAAATCGACATATTTCCAACTTTGATCAAATACCAAGAGAGAGTGGTTTGAGATCTAGGAAAATGAATTGCAAATTTCTTAGTTTTTAATTCTATACTGATTGATGTAAAAATCACCACTTCTGGGTAACAACTTACGGTCTAACTGAAAGTAATTTCATTTTCTAGGTAGGTAATCGATAGAGATTTAAAAACTTAGATAGGGATGTGGAAAGTTTTTGTTTGCTACACTTTTGTAACACGCCCTGTAAAACCAAAAATAGTTGAATAATAGTTTTTCACATCCTGTATAAGTATGCATTATAATTTCTGATAACTTTGACGATATAATCGCTACAAAGTAGTGCGCCCAAATTATGACTTTGTATTGTTTATAATCTGTATACTATATTACATTGTCCTACATATACACTTTTGAAACTGAGAAGTGTAAAAAGAAATATTTCAGCTTTGCCTCGTTCTTAAAAGACGGCGCTTATTAAAAAAACATGCGAATTATTGCATAAATAAATAATAATAATAACATATTTTTTTATAGGAAGCAGTATACCAAAAGCATTGCAAGCAATCGAGCCCGAAAGCGAAGAGGCTCCCGATAAGACATTTTCTAATTTTGCAGCTGCAGCAACAGTTGACAATGATTATAATTCCCTACATGGAATATCTTTGTCACAACAGCTTACGAGAGAAACATGTAATTCAGAATTTCACATACAAAACGAATCACTTCAAAATGTCTGCCCTAATATTTGTAGTAATTTTTCAAAGAATCCTAATGCTGATGCATATGCAGTAGTTGTCGATTCTGATAGTTCTTTGACTAAAAATTTAAAACGTGTAATTCGAATTTTCCAACTAAAAATAAATCACCAAGAAAGTTCAACGATCATTCGATAAATGCTTCACATAATTCAAGTAAATACAATTTTGCTTTAGTACTTAATACTGGTAGTTCTTTTACCGAAAATCCCAGTTGCAACTCGGAAATATCGACAGAAAATGTACAACCACAAAAAAAAAAATCTGTGATCTCAGATAATTTTTTAGAAATTCCAGTCAATAATTCTTTTGGGAATGCTATTATTACGGACTGTTTATTGACTTTATCTGAAAAATGTACAGAAAAATATCATCCATAGTTACCTACAAAACTTAAATCAACAAAAAAAGTGCTCCAAAATATTTCGAATATTTCTTTAGAAAAGTTAGACGAGGCCGCTGTTTTTACGGAAATGCCGAATAATTCTCCAGAGTATCGGAATAATGCTGATTTATCGGAAATTCTCAAAACTGACAAATCTTTCGTTGAAAAGCAGTTTTCTGATGAAAGCCTAAATGATTGTGAATTAGAATGTTCGATAAATGAAGGTTTAGAAAATGCAATAGCTGTTTTAGATAAGGTAACAAGTAATACCGACAAACATACTAGTTATTTACTCCAATCCCCCCCAAAATATCAGTTTCACAGTTAATTCAAATGCAGCTAATATATCAGAAGAAATATCCATTACTGAGCTGTCTAATGTATCTACTGATTCTGAAATTATAAGTCATTCAACAAAGAGAAATGAAAAATATAGATCTACTACCGATGGCGGAATAAGAATTTTACCCGTCCGTGCTAAAAAGACACGTATCATTTACAACTTTGATGATACAGATGATCTTGAGGATCCATTTGCCTCTATAGATTCAAGCGATGGATACCAACCATCCGCGTCAGATACAGATGTTTCCAAAAATTCAAATAAAAGCCTTTCCCTGTTTACTACAACAGAATTTACACCTGCAGACGATATAAACTTAGAAAATATCGAAATAGGCAACCCTGATACTGAAATGAATTCTTCCCAAGAACATCTGGAGGAAAATTTGCCGACTAAAAAAAGATATAGTCAAGGATTTGGATATGCAAAATGTAGGGACCCTTGAAGGGACAAATGATGGTGTTTTTATTGATGAGGTGCAGGTGGCAATCTTGTCGGGTGATATAAACTCTAAAAGGAAATGGGATAAACAGTTTTATTGTCTCTATTGTGATAAACATTTTGCAAAGTTGCCAAGGCATTGGTACCGTAAACATTCCAAAGAAGCAGAAGTCGCTAAAATCTTAAGTTTAGATAAAACATCTCATCAAAGAAAACAGTTGATAGCAGCATTGCAAAACAGAAGTACTTTTAAAAGCAATTCCAATGCAATGAAAACTGGTGCCGGTACTATTGTACCTAAGAGAAGACACAGAGTTTCGAAAGCAAGTCTTAAAAATTATGCTCCATGTGAATATTGCTATCAACTATTTTCTAAAGCTTATGTCTCCAGACACCAACGTGCATGCAGGTTCAAAACTGAATCAGATACTGGAAACAAAAAAAGGTCGATAAGATCTAAAAATATTCTAATGTTACCTGTTGGCCCACAAACTAGCCAAAAATTTAAAGACCAAGTTTTGTCAAAAATGTCGGGCGATGATACTTTTGTTGTAGTAAGAAATGATGCGACCATACTTAAATATGGTGAAACTGAGTTTCGCCGACTTGGACACGATAGCAGGTATAACAGGACCATAATAGATCGGTGCAGAGAACTAGGGCGACTGCTTATAAAGGCTAGAGAATTAAATCCCAATATCATCTATTTGAGGCAGCTGATAAATGCTAACAACTATCAACTTTTTAAAAGAAGTGTTTTGGAGGTATCAAGATTTGATGATGATACTAACACGTTTGGAATACCGTCGGTAGCTTTGAAGATCGGAATGACCATGAGAAAAATTGCCGTTATGCTAAAAAGGAGACTGCCTTGAGGACGAAATCTTAACAATGCAGATACCACAACTGAATTCCTTCCTAGAAATCATGGATGCCAAGTGGTCTACCGATGTAGTGTCCCATGCTTACAGAACCCTTAATGAACGTAAATGGAATCAGCCGAAAAGGCTACCATTGGCTCGTGATATACAGAAACTTAATAGTTATCTTTTAACAAGAGCACAAAGTCTATACGAGACTTTGCAAACATCACAAGATATAGATTCATTCAAGGAATTGACAGAAATTACACTGGTCATGACAGTTATACTAAATAGAAGGAGAGTCGGAGAAGTACAGTACATGAAATTAACAGACTATGAGAAGGCAAAAACGGCCGATACCGATTCCGACGTTTTCGGTGTCTTAACAGATGCCGAAAAACAGTTAAGTAAATCGCTCGTACGATTGGTAGTGAGAGGGAAAAAAGGCCGAGGAGTTCCTGTCCTTTTGACAGAAAAACTACAAAACTGTGTGTCTGTATTGATTAATTTAAGGTTTCAATGCGGTGTCTTGCCCACCAACCCATACTTGTTTCCTTCTCTTCGACACACTTCTGGTTTCTATCCAGCTCACAGACTTATTAATCAGTTTTCAGTAAAAGCGGGTTGTGAGGCTCCTCAGAACATTACGTCGACGAAGCTACGTAAGCATATCGCCGTTATGGTTCAACTTCTTAATTTAAAAGAAAACGAGCTCGATTCATTAGCCCAATTCAAGGGCCATGACATACGTGTCCATAGACAATATTATAGGCTGCAAGATGAAACCGTCCAACTTGCTAAGATAAGTAAAATTTTATTAAATATGGAGAAAGGAAATTTGAATATCATGAAAGGGAAGAGCTTAGACGAAATTGAAGTTAATGAGGAAATTAGTGACAATGAAGAGGATGAGGAAGAAGAGTTGGATCTTACAAGTATTTTACCAGATTTATCCGTTCCAGGCATGTCAACTAAGGATTTTGCCACAAATTCTGTTAGTACCTCTGTCATTAATGTAACGATCCCTCACAACCTAACAAGAGAGCTCTAAAGAAAACCAAAAAGAATACAGAAAAAGTCGGTAAGAGAGTAACTAAAAAAAAATGGAGCGAAACGGAAAGAAACTTGACATTGAAATATTTTGCAAAATTTATTGATATGAAAACAGTTCCCGGTATTAAAGAAATAAATAAATTTTTGGAAAAAAATTCTATCGTCCAAGATAGATCTTGGAAGAATGTTAAAGACTTTGTTTATAATGAAATAAAGAAACAGAAAAAGTATAACTAAGAGCAAACTTACCCAACATCTAGATTTATTTTCAAAATGATCTAGATGACTACGTATGTGAGATATTTTAAAGGTAATTAAAAAGAAATATTTACTAGATAGTTGCTGTGCAGGATGTACAAAATTCTAACTAATGAGTATTTTAGGTGCAATCGATTACTTAATATGTAATGGACATTTCTGTATATGAAGTTCTTTAATCAAACTTCCGGTTTGAATAAAAAGTATGTC
>JANEYF010001601.1:0-7500 GCA_029963845.1 Rhamnusium bicolor | reverse complement strand
TGTGGTGCGTGTGTGTGTGGTGCGTGTGTGTGGTGCGTGTGTGGTGCGTGTGTGATGCGTGTGTGTGGTGCGTGTGTGTGGTGCGTGTGTGTGGTGCGTGTGTGTGTGTGTGTGTGTATTATAGGTGTTTCAAGGAGTGTGTGTAAACACGATGGCATCAAAAGTACTGAACCGATCTCGCTGAAATTTGGCACCAGGATATTATTAGTACCGTCATGGATGTATATTTTATTATGGATCAATGAGTACCACAGATGAGCTAAAAAGCTTTTAGTACCAATCGGATGATATTTAGTGTCCTTTTAAATATACATATAATTTTTTTATAACACCATTCATAAGATAATGTAATTCTGATTTCAACGATATATCTTACAGTGGCCTTATAACAAAATGTTGATAATTTTTTTCACAACTGAATAAGCTGAGAATATTTTTATTACCTATTGAACGAAGTTTAATACTCTTTTGGCACTGGTGAGAATGTTGCAGTCGGTTCAAGTAACTAACTTTTTTTTTTCTTTGAAATATATTAGTGGCTCAAAATCATAGTAAACATTTTTTAATGTTTTAAATTGTTGCGTTTTTTAAATTGTCTAATTTCTTTAGAACGTTTCAAGAGTCACATTCTAGATATTAATTATTCTATTAATTCGCTGTTTGGACATTATCTAAAAATGTATT
The DNA here is from genome assembly GCA_029963845.1 of Rhamnusium bicolor. Lineage (NCBI taxonomy): Eukaryota > Metazoa > Arthropoda > Insecta > Coleoptera > Cerambycidae > Rhamnusium > Rhamnusium bicolor. Next base: position 6,816 of record JANEYF010001601.1, on the reverse strand, counting down.
TAATAATTTCAGTCCAGATTTTACTGTCATAGAGACCTCCAGAGTTTCTCCCAGTAGAAAGAGATAGTTTTTTAGAACTAAAATTACGGACAAATTTGATACCCAATAAAACAAGTTTTGCCAGTTTTTTGATTTTTGGATTTTTCTAGGAAGCAGAATATTATAAATCACCTTCAACTAAAACTGCTTTAGAATCAGATGGAAACATAATAAAATATGTACCTATCGTAAAACTTACTCATTTAATTTACTGTACATTACTTATATTCTTATTTTTCATATAATTTTACTAACTAGGCATTGAAAACTGGGCACAAGTAACAGTGAAATTGACAGTTTCCATAGCAATATATAGAAACTATAAGGGCCAGTTGTATCCATGTGGTTCAGCCAAGTTTTAATTGAACCTCGATTAAAATCCAACGTTACAATTGCTATTACAATCACAACCTTGGATTTTAAACGAAAGTCAGTTGAACTTAGGCTAAACCATATGGATACAACCAGCCCTGAGTATCAATTTGCAACTTTTTACAACCTGAAATTGTTTTGTTGTAGGAAATACACTGTAGTTGAAATCCCATCAGCAAATAAAGAAAACAGTAATCCTAAATTTGAAAGTTTTCATAATGCGAATGGTAAATATTAAGTAAATTAAAAATAGTTAATTTATTAACTGTTTTCGACACTTCAGTAAGCGGTGATCTAAATATGACTAAAGGACAAATTCTGGATTCTATAATTGGTCTTAATTCCAGTTACAAAGGAAAACTTAATCTTTGGGCAAGAAAACGTAAACAATGCTAGTTGATAATTAGAATTGTGATTAAAATTAATCATATGCAATATGTTCAGTGAAAAAAAAACCTATAAATAAGTTATGTGTAGTATCACATGAAATATGTTTAATAATTTGTAGGAAAAGGGATGGTTGCAATTTTAACAGTCAAACACCAATCAAAAGAAATTTTAAAGCAATGAGAGTCAAACTTCAGTTGCAAAAGAGAACACTGAAAACTCCTCAATAAACAGTTCATAGGCTGAGGACAAGAGTTACAACATTAAACTCTCTTCTGAACGTATTAAAAGAAAAGTTCTTATGGAGCTATAAGAATATTCATACTTTTTTACTATGGTGATCATTTATATGATAATGACAAATTTTTAAAAAATTATGCAAGCTGTTTTGTTTAAAAATCAGTAGTTTTATTATGTAAATGATATTTTACAAAATTGTGCAATTCAATTTGTAAAATTGATACTTCAGCCCTATTTCAAAATTAGATTATGAATGTTCTAAAATGTTGCACAAAAGTACGACTAGAATGAGAAGTAAATTAACCAAGACTGTCTTGTTCAAAAATTAATAATTTTGTTATGTGAGATATATTAAAACATCATTCAATCCAATTTGTAAATTTAATACTTCTATTTTAAAATTAGAATTAGTTATCAATGTTTCAAAATCCAACTGGCATAAGTATGACTAGGATGAGAACTACACTTTTTTGTCCAAAAATTAATAATTTTGTTTTGTAAATGATATTTCAGAAAATCATGCAATACAGTTTGTAAAGTTATCATTACTTAAGCTCTATTTCAAAATTAGAATTATGAATGTTCTAAAATGTTGGACATAAGTACAACTAGGGTCAGAAATTAATTAATTAAGACTGTTTTATTTAAAAATCGATATTTCCTGTAATCTGATTGTAATAAATTAATAAAAGAAAAAATACACCGAGCTTAAATTATTTCAAATTCAATTATTGCTTCATTACCTCTCATTCATTTTCAAAATTTAATATACTTGCACAGAATTTAGAATTTGTTAAAGAATTATTCATGTGTCAAATAGAGTTGAGAGCTGGTAATAGTGCCTCGGTAACTTACGGAAAATTTTCCATCTTACTGGTAAAGTAACATTCATAAGTTAGTTACCACCTGGTAATTTATTTTCCCGCGAATTTGTATATTGGCAGTGCAATTGACATTTATTAAACATAGCCTTAAATTTAATTAACAGATGTTTTTGCTTTATGCTAGTTTTGAGTATTTTAAAAAAGAATTTAAAAATAAAAAAACCGTGCCACTTGTATTTACTGTAAACAAGCATATTATGTAAGTAATGTCCAGGGAGTGGAACAATTGCCAGTTACATATAATATTACATGCATCTATCCTGGCTAACTTCCACAATACTGGATGCCGCATTTGTGCATATATTACAGGTATATAAATAAACGCATACATATCACTTAATTCAATTATATGAAGGCTCTAAAAAATTATGCAACTGCGGGTTTTGAAAAATGGGCAAAATGGCATATATTTCCCTCCCTGGTAATGTCACAAGGATTGTGAAACGTTTAAAACAATCAAATTAAAATCGAAAAAACAACACTCTGTTGAAAGGACAAGCAAACTAATAAAATGTAATTTAAATCTTGTAAACTACGAAGAACTGCAATTGGACCATATTTGTGCGTAGAGTTTATATTTGTTTAATAGAGATTGTATTTATACTTATAATAATAATTATGACAGACAGAACATTTCTAAAAATGCCTAATGCTCTAGATGTGAACTTGCTCGATTTTTTTGTCATTCAAATTTTAATACTAATAAGTATCACCGGTAATTTTATCAACTCTAGTGACAAATGTGGTAATTGCATGAAAACTGGTAAATGCTGTAAAGAATTATCTAGTTAGTTTTGGTATTAACCAAGTAAACTTAGCACCTGAATAGCTTTCTAAATGAGAAATCATTACAGTTGAGGAATTTTAGGAGAGGTTTTTATTTTATTTTTTGCAATGGATATATATTACGTCCATGATATTTACACTTACATCAAGTTTGTTTAGTAACAATTTAGTCATATTTTGAAAATATCTATTTAATTTTTGAAGAATTATTTTCTTAATTACCAACCATTTACTATCTCGACCTTATTTCAATTGGTTTTCTGTTTCCTGAGGAAAGACCATAACCTGCATTTTTGTTTCTTTTTTTTTTTTAGCTCAAATATAGTCAGCAAATCAAGTGAGCCACCTAAACTGAATACCGACAAAGCCAACAATATGAACAAAATATTTTATTTTGTGACCTTAGGATTTTCAAAAAATTAAACTAAAGAGCTATGCAAATTTATATACTTGGTTATTACTATAAAATATTATAATAAAAGTGTTACATTTAAGTTGATTTTTTTTTGCTTTTTTGCAACAGGTCCCTCAGAAATACATTTTATCTTCTTTTTACATGCATATTTTTTTTCAATATCTGATAAAAACAAACCAAATTTTTCTTCTCGTTGTTTCATATTTCTTTCCATATCTCTTTCCAGTTGCCTCACTGAAAAAAAAACTATCTTTTATCCTGTTATATAACATATCTTGTAGTAAGGATAAGCATCGGCATCTTTCTTTTTATATTTTTTATACATACACACAAACATTATTACATTAATAAGGAAAATTTGATTAATAATTAATGACTATGACTAACCTTAGAACAAAGAGAGAATATTTATTAGATAAATTCCAAAAGGCTAGCAAGCAAAGTCTTTTAGCCTGCCTTACAGATATAGGTTAGGTTAGGTTTGTTGTGAGTGGGTCTCAGTAGACCCTCCACTGCGGCCATCAGCAGGCCTATTGTGGCTCACGCCTAATTATATTTCACCCAATAAGTTCAGTCTCTTAATGAAACTGACAACTTTATTGGGTGAGAATGTGTCCAGATCCTCTGGCAGCAGTTGCCCTTTGCCAAATATTGAGAATCGGATACTCTCCACAGCGGGACAGGTGCATAAGATGTGGTCTGCCTTCTCATCATCCTCCAGGCATAGACGGAACTCGGCGTTTTCCGCTAGGCCGAGTTTATGCAGATGATAGTTTAGTCGGCAGTGCCCGGTATATAGGCCTGTTAGAGTTTTCAGGTTTATCCTGTTTAACTCTAAAAGTTTCTTAGTTCTCGATTTCAAAGGGTATTTTATGAACGCCTTCGAATGAACTAATCCTGGTAACTCTTGCCAATACTGGAGAGTTTGCCCAGGTTGAGATAGCCATCTTGGCCGTACTTGAAGATATGCCAAGTATTGGTTCTGGTCCGATGAATCGTGATCCCGCTCCTTCTCTGGCTAAGGAGTCCGCTATTTCGTTACCTTCCATACCAGAGTGGCCGGGTATCCAGACCAGAGTCACTTTGTTGTTCTTGCCCAAATGATTTAGAGCTTTCTGACAGTTCCATACCGTTTTGGAGTTACACCGGTAGGAGCCAAGAGCTTTTATCGCTGCTTGGCTATCTGAGAAAATTTTTATTGATCTGCGTGTAAGATGCATGTATTCCAGCCTTCGTACACACAGTTCAATGGCATGAACCTCAGCCTGAAAAACAGTTGCATGAGTACCTAGGTTTGAGACTATCCTCACCCTTGGTCTGTAGCTGTGTACTCCGGCTCCTGTTCCCTCGGGAGTATTGGAGCCGTCTGTAAACCAACAACTGTCTGCCTTCAGTAGGTCGGCTTTATTCCGATCCCACTCATCTCTTTCTGGAGAAAGGATGTTGAAGGTCAGCTCGTAGTTGGTCATAGTAGGCATAGTATCCGAGGGCATTCCCAGGATGCTGTGATTCTCTATGTCATCCAACAACCTGTTCCGCTCCATGATACTAGTCTGCGGCATATTAATGGCCGCTTGTTGCAGTCTGTAGGTTGCCCACCTGGCCTCTCTCTCCAGATATATATGAAGAGGGGTAAATCCAGGAGGATTTCCATTGCAGCTGACGGTGTGGTGCTAATTGCTCCCGTTACGGTCATGCATGCTAATCTCTGCAGTCCAGAGAGTTTGGATTTGGCCGTCCGTTGTAATCCTTTCGGCCACCAAACAATGGATCCGTATGTTATCATTGGTCTGATGACCGTGATATAGATCCAGTAAATTTGTTGGGGACCCATGCCCCAGGATTTGCCACAAATACGACGGCATATCCATAGGGACAGCTTTGCTTTGTGGATTACCTTTTCCAGATGGGAGTTCCAATTAAGTGATTTATCCAGAGTGATTCCTAGATATTTCACCTCCTCCGCAATGGAACAGTTTCACCCATTAAAGTGGGAGGTCTTAAGTCCTCCAGCTTCCTTTTCCGGGTGAATGGTACTATTACTGTTTTTTGAGGGTTTACAGACATCTGTTCCCCGTCGCACCGGTTACTCACTACATCCAGAGTCTCTTGAAGAGTATTTGATATTACTCCTTCAGAGTTTCCTCTGACTAGTATGACTAGATCATCTGCATATGCTAGAACCTCAACCTCCCACAGTGTGAGAATAGCCAGTAGGTCGTCCACAAGAAGTGACCACAAAAGGAGGGAGAGAACCCCACCCTGCGGGCACCCTCTCGTGGCTCTAAACCTAACTGTTTCTCCCTGTAGAGACGTTGTTATGGTTCTGTTTGATAGCATAGCACGAATCCAGTCGCCTATAGTAGGCTCAATTCCTCTGGCAGCCACTGCTGCATATAAGGAATCGGGCAGTGCATTATTAAATGCTCCCTCAAATCAGTCTTTGAGCCTGCCTTACAGATATAATTTTTACAATGTATTATTTTAAGATAACATTTCTGTAGCGAGTTAAAATGTACAAAAAAGAAAAAGGAAAAAACAAAGTTAATATATAAATATATATGTACAACAATTAGGTATACCATTGTTCTATTGTTGGTTGTCTGCAGTAAATGTTTTTCTGGATTTCTTCTTCTTTGGATATTTTTCCGTAACTGGAGTATAAAGAGTTGTATAAGGTAAGGAGGTTTTGAAACTGTGTATGTTTCTTGGTAAGCTCCTTAAAGCAAGTGAGTATGGGTAGAATACCACTTTCTTCGTAGAATGAGTTATTGGATATGTTATGAAGAGGGTTACTTCGATGACGAAGTTTTGTTATTTTATATAGATTAATTCTCTCTGCAACTTCTATATTAATCAATACTGGTTTTCTGCAAATGTTGAAAAGGATAAAGCCGTATTCTGATAGGTTGACAATTCATTTTGTAAATTTGTTACGAATTTCTGCCAAATTATGATCTCAGGGTCGTTTGGTAACTTTACTTTTATACCAGGTTCGGGTTTTGGCAATCGTTACATAAAATCCCGGTTTTATAAAATTATCCTTGCAATAAATTGGTAGCTAATATATCTGGCAGTGCCACAGCTATACTTAGGAATGTCGTTAAGTAAAAGAAAGTATTGGCGCCACGTAATTTTAAATTGACTGTATATTAAGTTAACTTAGATAATATTTCTCTAAAACCAAGAAACTTCAGAAATACCACAATTTATTATATCAGGATAACCAATTATTGCAAGTAAACATACAAAAAAAAATCAAGGAGCATTCACGCCACACCAAATAATAGCCGCAAATAATATCTAATATGTAATTTAATAGAAAAGTTACTTACAAAAGGAAATTGAGTAAAATTATCAGGAACTTATGTGAGCAGTGTATATAAGAAATTTTAATCAAAATAAACAATGCAAAATATGTGAGGTACCTATAAAAGCAAAAACAGGTAAAATATCTTGGATAAAAAATATATAAATTATCCCCAAACGTGACCACGAACGGTTCACATATTACTTAATAAGTTATAATATTTGTGATACTTTTAGATGCACATATTATTAATAGAGCCAATTAAAGACATACTTTAACTAAGTAAATGAAATTATATAATGTATGTCAATTAAATAGAGAACTTGTACAAGTTGCACAATAAAGATAATCGTAAAGTAAGTACTTATAATTAAATAAACTAT
>JANEYF010001600.1:0-53307 GCA_029963845.1 Rhamnusium bicolor | reverse complement strand
ATGATACTCAGCTATTTTCAATTCAAAAGTACAGGGTGGCCAAAAATAATTTTTAAATTTACTAACTATTTGAACAGAATTTTCTCAATTTTTCTCATAGAATACCTTATATTTTTGGACGAAAATTCCACTTCTTAAGTCGAGAACCAAGAAGTTCTTGCTTGTTGTTTTTAACAGCCCCAAGTCACGTACCAAGTCATTCAATTCATTTTGATCAACTTAAGCGTGGTATTTACCGTACAGTTCTCTGAAAAACCAACATTATGGAGAAAAATTTGCAAACTTTTTAAATTTCCCGTATTGGATATTGATGAATTTTCGCTGTCTTCATGACCTTTGAATGGTATGCAACATAAAGCTAACATAATATCAGCTATTGTTTTAAAATATCTATTTTTAAGCTATATTTTATTACCTACAGGATATTTATCCATCAAACACAAATGTGCCCAAGGCTATTTAAAAAACATTCAACCTTTTGCATTTATGCTGGCCGGGACGGGCTGATTCCTCCCGGCTAAATGTGTTTCAAGCTTATGCCCTATAGAACACCCGTAAGATCGCATTTCGTTCATCAGTTTGTAAAATTTTTAAAAAATTTATTGTTTTTGGAGAAAATGAGAAAATTTACTTTAATGCATATTAAATAAATATGAGTGGTTCATATTCGTAATTTGAATAAAGATTCTGGATAGAATACTTATTCACACACCCTGATTGACAAAATATTGTGACCTTACTGTCTTCCATATAGTTCAGGTGCTATACAAAATTTTAAACAAATAACTTCGTATTTCTGAGATAGAGTATAAAAACTAAAAAAATCATACTTCAACGCCATTGATTGTTTTTCCGACTAATGTTTATATAGGAAACTAACAACCGAGTCATTTCGGGAGGGAATCTAACTTTTTGCACACTTTGTATGTTTTGAGTATAACATTTTAACTGAAAATAATTTAGTTTTCTATTATATTGTAAATGTCTGCATTTTTTGCGTTTTCAGTTGCATAAAAATGTTCTTAAATAATGTTTAAAAATGAACTTTTTGATTAGGATTGTTCATACATCTCCAATATATGTGTTTTTCCTTGTAGAAATATTTTATATCGAGTATTATAAAATAAATCCGGCCTATTTTGCGATGTACTTTGTAAATATTATAAATAATTACTGTTTATAATTATAGATACTTAAATTAAGTTTTAGTTAGATTAAGACATAATTGTTGTATTTTAATTAGGATATAGAAAATTACTATTGCAATAATTAAACTAGTAATTTATTAAGAGAGAATGTTTATAAACCGAATCCGTCCTACTGTGTTGTACTTTAATCAAAAGGAAATAATAAATATTTTGTAAGATAATTCAATTTTGTTTTATTTAATCCACATCGGAATTACATACTGAGTACTCGTATATTAAGACGCGTAAATTACAATCGCAAATAAATTTTAATTAACTATTTTGTAGTATGCGTAATATTTCACTGTATATAACATTTTCTTTCATTACCACCGTGTTATTATATTAATACAAGATAAGAATAATTAAAACCATAAATGCTTGTAATTATACTTGGGTGCTCAGTTCGTTATGTTCGTAATGCTGATTTTCATTTGATAACAGGATATTAATTGAGAACGTTATTTCATAGAAGCTGTACCGCCTACATAAGAACCAGTTAAGTATGTATGTATGTCATAATAATCAAGAAACATATCTTATACAGAACTTACCACAGCACACAATGAAAGCAGGATGGACCAGGGTTAGTTTAAACTTAGCAAAATATTCATTATATAAATATAAACAGGAATTCATTGCTAGTAATGAAATAGTAAACCTATTTCATATTGGAAATTAGCATTAAAATCCGGCTTGAAAACTCAATTCTCAAATTATTTCTATAGCGATCATTTTTCATCTAACTTTTTGTCTATCTGAAAGAATGTGTTTTAGAAATTTTTTATTTTATAAATAATGCATAATATATGGTTTTTGTAACGCCATATCCTAAAATGACATTTATTGGACAGTTCCAATGAATCAAAACAATGCCATTATTGACAAGTGAAAAATAAAGAAAAAAGTGTGAAATAAAACTTAATAGTCAACAGACAACAAATTAAAGTTCTTATAGCAAACATTTATTATTATTAACAAATTTCATGAACAAGTTTTTTCATAATTTATCGAAAATTTATGTGAATAGCACTGTTACTAACATTATTTATATTTATTCCTGGAATTATAGATTCAGATGTGCGAAAAATATTTGATTCGTTTATATTAATACGGTGTGGTTGGTCTGATTTTCACCAACGACTACATCAGCAGACATAGTCATTTCTGTAGTATTGTTTGAAAATATGTTTTGAAATTTCTTTTGTTCTGGATGCTATCCCCTCAGCAACTGTTGAAGATTTCCATCCCCCATGACGTTTTAAGGTAAGATTATCAGCTCCAGAGCCAGCTAATAGTGATGCTGAAGAACTCCTAAAGCTGTGACCCGTATACTGCTCAGGATTAGATATGTTAAGGTATTTAGCTATAATACTTGGCATTTTTGAAAATGTATTAATACCAACTCGTTGGACCGTACATGTTTATCTTCGATATTGAAGAAAAAACCCTTTGTGATTCACATGAGTAGGGCGAATAGCTGCATATTTATCATAAATATTTAGTGGATTTATTCCATTTACTGTTTCAACAATTACCGTAAAAGTCCTTTCAATGTGGGTCTTCGAATCAGGTACTTTTAACAACCAGCATGCAGTCTTTTCTCATAATGTCATCAATGGTCATATTGTAGATTCTCTCGACACAAGCGCCAAACAAGACCATTATTAATACAACTTTCTCAACATTAAAACTTTTCATCTGGTGCTTCTAGTAAAAAACTTTATATTTCTTAGCCCTATACCCAGTGGATTGTCTTTTCAAAAGCTTTTACTTTTTGATAATTGGATACATCTACATTATTACATTCAAAACTGCTTTAAGCATCGAAAACTTGGACCAGAGACTTGAACATTTTAAAGTTTTTGCTTTTTCAGATAGATAAGTCAAAAGAACAAACTCAGATATGTTACTCACAGTTTTCTGCTTACACCAGTGCATAAATAAATAATTTTTTCGTAAAATTTTTATGAAAACTATTTATTAAAACATGTAAAATTATTTATGAAAAACAACATCAAATAAATGACCACCACGGCAAGCCAAACAATGACTAACTCTACTTTGAGCGTGTAGCATAACTTTGCTCAATATTTCAGCAGAAATTTGCGCAATTTCTTTACGAATATTTGCCTTTAAGTCTTTTAACGTTTGTGGACGATTAATATAGACAAGAAAAAATCTGATGCCGTCAAATCATGGTAATGAGGCGGCAACTCAATATCTCCATTTTTTGAGAGCAGCCTGGCAGGGAAAAAGGTCTCTAAGAAGAGCCGCTATGTGACATGTGGCGCCATCTGTTGGAATCAGAAGTTTTCTATGCCAAGTTCTTCCAACTGTGGTTGCATAAATTTACATATCATTGTTCAATACCGTTCTCCATTAACAGTAACTGCATTGCCCCTGACATCTTCAAAAAAAATGGTCCAATGATTCGTTCGGAGCAAATTACGCACCAAACAACGATCTTTTGATCAAACGGCACGTTCTTTTGAATAAAAGGAGGGTTTTTTTGGTTCCAAAAACGATCATTTTGCTTGTTCACACGACCAGAAAGGCAAACATTTGCTTCGTCGCTCATTATCAAATTTTACCAAAATGGGTTCTGGTTCCACTAAGTTTGTAACGATTTGTGCGTATTGCAAACGTCTTTGAATATCAATTGGCCGTAGTTTGAACACAGTTTGAATTTTGTATGGATACATATGTAAGTCTAAATGCAAAATTCATCTTAAAGTCCGCTCAGACAACCATAATTGCGCCGCACATCTTATTGTGGAAGTTTTTAGTCCAAACAGGCTCAATATTTTCGTTTGAACGACCAGAACGAGGTCTTCCAGGATGCGTTACATCAATTACTGTGCCATTCTGTAAAAACGCCTGCTAAAGGGCGAATTGTTTCTCCGTGTGGAGCTCATCGATCGGGATACACTCTCCTAAAAGTGCGTTGAGTTGAAATTATCGAAGAAAAGTTTTAGAAATACAATTTAACAATTTCTGCGCGTTCTTGAGGCGAATAGCGCTCCATAACAAAGTTCTGTATCTTTCTACTTTGATATAAAACTTCTCTTTTGACAGTTGTCAAGGAAATAACAAAATTATAACAATATTCCATAGCTGAGTATATTTTGCCGCACCCCCATATAACAAACACTTTACTTCATGTAATACAATCATAATTTTTTTAAACTAAAAAATTAAGCGGAGCTGACATTCCTGCTCTGATTTTTAAAGTGTTTTTAGCGGTTTTTTATGGTAAGTGTTTTTCCCGTTGCAACAATTAAAATTCAAAATTTTTTTAATATACAAATTTTTTATACATTTTTATTTTAATTACTTTTAAGTGGGTAATTCATTCTGTTTGTTTTATTTATATACATATTTGTTTTTATAGAAATAGGAGATGTATTTTGTTGTTCAATGTTTTAATCTGAACCGGCCCCTTCCCCACCCAGCCCCTCAATTGCCATGGCGCCTAAGAGAAGTGGTATGTTCGGCTGGTAACGGACTTGAGTGTTCGGCAAAGACACGTTGTATTGTTAATAAATTGTTTGAATTTAAATTAAAAATGTAATATAAAAGGTAGATTTGCATATCATCCGCGCGTGAATGGAAAGAAGAATGCCTAAAAGTAATAAAAAAGATGAATAAATAGAAAATAGTATTGGATCTATTATACAGGGTGGACCACCAAAAATTGACTATTTCAATTTGGGTGTAATTTTTTTGTCGCTTAACTGAATTTTATAAAATTTCCAAAGTACAAATTTACTGAAAGTATTCCCAAATTGTACAGGGGATTACCAGTGCCTCAAAAATGATAGGCAAATATCACTTATATTTTTAGTGCTGGGGATTTTTCTGTATTCATGTAAGTTAAGAAAAATCATTATCCACCAATAAGTTCAATGATTTACCTTTATATTGTGCTGTTTAGATTTTTGGTTACTGATTCAGTTTAAAACTTACAACAGATTTTGAAGAACTGCTTAACACATGAAATTCTCAAATCAAGCTCATTTTTATCGAGTTGGCCATAAAGACAGAAATTGTTTAATTGACAAATCTGACAATTACACTTGTAAAAATATTTACAATGGAGGATAAAGGATGGTGTAACTTAAGTACGTTAACATATTTTTCAGGGTGGTATTCTTTAGTTAATTTTAAGAAAAAAAGTTCATATAAACAGGTACCCAAAACTTCTTGTCAAAGGAGTAATTTGTTTAGTAACTTTTTTGTACCGTGTAAAAAATTACTAAACAAATAGATCTTTTGAAAAGTGTTAATAAAAAGGGTATTGGTGAACGGGCAAAAAAATATTGGCGAAATTAAGATTTGGTTTCAGAAAAATAAACGCTCTATATACTGCCTTGTTTAAATTTGTATAATTTGTTATTTCGTGGGACCCGTTTAGCTAAAAAATTAATTCATTTACTTTAATCCTTACCAGACTAGTAAATTTGACTAACTCTTTGAAGAGCGGAGTTGGTATATGGTTTCGTACTTTACTGAAAAGACTAGACGTATGGACAAAAAAGTTCTGTACAAAACGTCGAAATATATTACAGGTATATAAATGCTTGATATAAATAATTGAGTCAACCAAGTGTGAGGTCAGTAGGTCAAACTGTTCTAGTTATTTAAAAAAAATCAAGCAGAGAGTCTCCACCTGCAGGGAGTTGTTATTCAGTAAGGGAGCGTTTTTGTACACTTATAGGTAAGTTTATCTGAATCGTGTTATCTTGACCTCAGAAATCTATGGTTAACCGTAGTCCGTGCATTTACGAGACATTCTGTATAATATTTTAATAACCGATTTATCATCTGTTGTTAAAATATTTGCAAGTGTATCTGTCAATTAAATTATGGAAAAATCCCCATCACCACAATTTAAGATATGATTTGTCCATCATTTTTTCAGGCACTGATAACACTGTAGAATTTGAAAAAAGTTTTTAATAAATTTGGACCTTTAGGTAACACTATTACCAAATTTTGTAAAATACGGTTAATGGACAAAAAAACCATTCATTTAAAATCTTTTTTTTTATGGCCCACCCTGTAGAAGAGTGGCATTCTGTTATTAATATTTGGAGGGCCTGATGGCTTTTCATTAATTTTAATAATTTGGCCATGGTTAGTGACATAATTTGATAGCAATAGAATAGAACCTTTTGGTTAAACTCTGTATAACATAAGTAGAGATCAGGAAGTAGTGATACATTCCAGAGACGACTTTTACATATGTAGATATAATATTATATTGTAAACACCTAATGAAACATTCCCTAACAATATGCAATGATAAAACATTCTTCTGTACTATGCAACAAATCTGTTTTCTTTATTTTATAAAAATAGGAACAAAAAGTTAAATCCGGTAATTGGACGACTTGCATCTGTAAAAACAATTACGGTCGGTCGGTCCGTAAACCGACGGGAAAGTGCTCATTATTGTCGAGTGTCCAATAGCAATTCATAGATAGATATAAGCGTATCACGTTAGCTGTCACGTTTACGCTCACTGCCCTATGTTGAAAATGAATAATGCACTTTAAATACATAGTATTTATAAAACGTCTACGTGAATAACACGTAGATACGTATACAGTGCGAAATAAAAAGTTACTCAGGTTAATTTTTTTAAAATATATCGTTCAAATAATTCCTTCAGAGGGCAAAATGAACTTTAGGATTTAGAGATTTCTCGGAGTTGCAATTTAACGGCACAGAATTATATTGCACAAGCTGTAAAAAAGTACTGTCGTGTAACATAAAAGTAAACATTAAGAGACAAGAGACATTTTTCTCAAGCAGTCATGAGAAGTGTGGGAATAGTGGTTGTATTACTGATAGTGACAGGAAAACACATTTTAACTTAGATTTGGTGGAAATGATGGTTTGGTGTAATATACGTGGACGAAACTAGATAATCCACTATTTAGACAATTTTTGCAAAAGTGTATTAGTGGGCAGTCAATGTTCAGGTGTCATCGCAAACGAGACTAACAAAAAAATATTTATCATTGAGATGTGATAGAATTAAACAAAAAATTATTCTGAACTGGAACTGACGTCATTTATCGCTACTGCCCGATGTCTAGAATTACTGATACCAAAATATTTTATATTTACGGTGTACAAATATGTTTATTTACTGCTGCTACAAAAAATGGATTATTCAAACAGTTTCATACCTAAAAAATAATAATTTATGTAACTGTGGTGTCAATGGCAAACAAAATACTAACCGACATGAAAATACCTACAAATTATTATTTATTTAAGTGATGATTCTCCATTTTTAACCTCATAAATTATATTGCTGTAATTATTATACGATTATTATATTTCGTCACCAAAATGCAAGAACTAGGTAACTCAAACTTCTTGAATATGAGTTAAAGTTAAAAAGAGATTTATGCGTTTTTTCATTATTGCTTTCGTGATTCAAAATAAAAAATAATATATTTATTTTTATGTTTATGACTTGGTTTCTAATTAGTTTTTGCATGTAAACAAAATAAATAAAAGAAATATATTTTTTAAAATTTTTATAATTATCAAAAAAATTAAGTTGCAGTTTATTTTTAACTTCTTTTTTACATTTGACAATAGATGCTTCTAGTTCATTTCTAAAAGTTATCCACTTTATACATTAAATATTACATAGTATTTAATGTAGGGTTACATAGATAACTCATATTATAAAAATTTTGAGTTACCTAATTCTTGCACTCAAGTGGCGATTATTTTAAATTCACTTCTAGTTTAAATTTGATGTAATTAGTTTATATATTTTCAAATTTATCAGAAAAAAATGAGTACATACAACACCATCACTGAACGTTAAGAAACTAAATAATTAATATTATCTATTGCAAAGCAAACAATCGAAAAGCTGTATAAAAAAAATTTAATGTAATAAACCTTTTCTATAGCAACAAAGTTAAAATTTTTAAAAATGGTCAAAGACTAACTAAATAATTCCATTACCACTTTAGGCTATAAGAAATAAATTCACTAGAGTGAATCAGCAATATAAGCAAGCTAGGTGCGCTGTAGAATAAAATATAATTAGTATTTGTTTATAAATTTCACGGAATAACATGCTATCCTTTTTTGCGGCGATGCTCATCTAAAAGAAATACCATGTTTAAAATCTAGGTTGGTCTTTCTTGAATAGATAAGCCATCAACCTTATTAATAAATTATTGCTTAGAAAATTCACACTTAAGATGGCTCCATTTTACTTATCCACTTGTGGATGTGTAATGTATATAGCTACAAAACGCGGTATGACGCAAGTATACAGGGTGCTCGATTTATAACATATCCTCTATTAAATGTATGAAAAAATATACTCATATTAGTAAGCAGCAAAATAGATGTTACATAGTGTAACAAAGGAAATAAGCGTGCAATGTTGTAAAGTAATTTATAATCAATATTTACAAAGATATACAGAGTGTTTCCATTTTAAATATAACTCATATAGCTTGTATAAAAGTTATTCCAAGTAAGATAATTTCTATAAATATATTATGTTCTCAAACAATTCGTTTCGAATTTAAGTCGCGTTAAAAAAATTGAAAAAAAATGGCTTTCACCATAGATTGTGACCAACCGAAGATATCAATTTTATATTTCATCTCGCAATAATATAGTAAGGGTATAACAGTCTAACAATCATTTATTTATGTGCTTTATAGGCGTCGAAAAAGGGACGGACCTCATTTGTGTAGCTAGAATTGTTACGCCACTGGGTGATATTCAAAATCGGAATTTCTTCATGTGTTTTTTGTTTAATTATCTTTAACCCAGTTAGTTATTTCATACCACTATGGTTACGACACTGGAATTAATACCAGAGTTCCAGCTTTAGTTATTATACTGGACATGGCCTTATTATATTATTGCAAAACACCAAATTTAAAATGGTATCTTTAATTGGTCATAATGTATGGTCAAAACAGTTTTCTCTCAAAATTGTTTTAACGCTTTGTATCTTCGAAACGAATCGTTTTAGAACATATGAGGAGCAACTGTGCAAAATGGGATAAATCCATTATTTTCTATTTTTCAGATAAACATGAAAAGTAACTGTTTGTTGTTGACTCAATCTATGATATAGAATACCTAGTTCAATGAAAATCCAAAATCCAACAATAAAAGGCATGTAGCTTACTAGTAAAAATTTTTTTTGATTCCATTCAACTTATAAATAATAGAGGATTAACTGTTTTGAATAAAACGCAATAAAATTACTTTTTGATTTAGCAGATAGGAATAAATTTCATACCGATTGGGCAAAATGAAATAAATCCGCACTCTGGTCTGGCAAAAAGGCATAAATCCAATCGAAAAATCATAATATTAAAATAAATATCATATATTTAAATTTGGAATGTATATATTATTTAAAGAAAAACATTGCTTTAATTATTTTGTGTAAAGAAACAAAGCTCTTAGTGTTTTTTCCTATTTTACAGAAAATACTATATTTCGGATTTATCTCCTTTTGTACAGTTGCTTCTCGTGTTTATAAAACCTTCTTACTTGGAATAAATTTCTCTACAAGCTGTACGAGTCCTGTTATTTAAAAAGAACACACCCTGTAACTATTTTATGTGATCAGCATAGTTTTAAAATATATTAGTTATTGTCAAACTAATAACAACTTTCAAAACTGTATGTATATTCGAAATTTACATCATGTATTGAAAAGTTCTTTTATGTCTTATTTAATACATGTTTCGGCTGAGGCCCTTAAAGGTTATACAAAGATTAATTTATAAAAACAGATTTAAATTTGAAATTTTTTACAATCCTACGCAAAAGTTAATTAAACGCCTCAGTTGTGGCACGTTTAAACTTAAACATGACGTGCGTTGGCCACAACTAGCCTGCCCTGTAATCACACTGTCAGTGAGCTCCTCCCAGTCCGACCCTGATGAAATTAAATTACATGCATAATGTTATTTGAGCCACGTCATTACTGCTGTCCTTGTCAATCACATAAGATTTAATATTGCCAGACAGCGATGAAGCTATATAGGACTCATGAAGTTTTGAATATACCTTATTAATATACAATTTAGTAATTTAGAGTAGAAGTTACATTCCGCTACCGTCTGAGTTTCTGATTACTAACCCACCACTTTGTGATCATAGATCATAATTAGATTATTAATATTATAGCTCCAAGCAACATTTTTACTATGCGGAACAGGTCAGATGAGAAATATTAAATTAAATTAAAATTTAAGTTCTATAATCAATGGCCGTATAATTAGAAAATTGCCCATATATATTTGTGCATTCCATAATAATACTTAATTTATATTCAACTTTTTTTGTTTATACGCAAATAATTAATTAAATTTACTATTATTAAATCAGCAGATTAATCCTATGCAAGAATGAATTAATATAGTCTATATCAAGTTTTTATTCTCGAATTAGGAAATTTAAATATTAATTGAATTCCGCGTCATTGAATTGCAGACACTACTATCGTGAAAAGGTAAAGCACTGCTTTTGATAAATAATGACAATGATAATGATAATGCAGAATTGTTACTAGACATTTGGGGATAACAGAAATTTTGGAATGGAACTTCGGGAATTAGTCCTGCTTGGTGAAAAACTATGATATAGCAAAAAAGAGTTTAATTGGTGTTATACAGCGTGTTTTAAGCCGTTTATAAAAATCATCACTAATAAACTACCTTTATTTTTCTATATATGAAAAAATTCGACAATTCTTAAACAATCAATTTCCTGGACGATTCATTGGAAGACGTGGTCTCGAATTGTCGGCTAGATTACCCGACTCGTCTCCGTTGAATTTTTCTCTTATGTGGTATTTCAAAACCAAACTGCCGGCAAATATGAAGATCCTAGGCAGACAATTACTAAAGAATGTCACTAGTTTAATGAAATCCATTAGTTTAATGAAATCCTTATGAAAAATAAAGGTCGATAATTTTTAGCTTCTCCCCCCTCAATTTCAGGTCAACTAATAACGTAGGTACGACAATGAATTTCTAATTTAATTGAGGATATCAAGGACACATATTTCTGCGCAAAACTAGACAAATGTATCACAGATATGTCAGGTGGCTAGTTTTGTATGTTTTCATACGTTTCATATATCAAGTTTTACCAATGATATCTTCAGATAATATATCATCCCAATTATATTGAATCATACAAAAAAATTTATTTTACATATTAAACCATAAAGAAAAGGCAGCAAAGAGTAAACGATAGGAGTAATAAAAAATACCAGACAAAGAGAGAAAAAAATAAATGTTATTATAATAACATTTATTTACATTTTATTATGACATTTTGTGACTATAGTGACATAAAATGTCTACATCAACATCTAGCTCTGTTTGTTTTTCTTAAAAAAAAAAGTAGTGGTATTCTACTTATCCTCTATGCCATCTTTGATGGTACATCTCGAGTCTCTCAATTTGTTGATTGTTTGTCGTATGTCTTATATCCTGATGAAGGCGTCTCCTGAATTGTACTGTTCCTGGCGTGTGTCTGTATGGTTTGTTATCAATATTGTCATGTCTGAATTTTTGTGGATTGTTGTCTTTCCTCGAGAAATATATGCGGGTACCGAGTGTCTTCTGTGATGATTAAAGAGCGTGAGTAAATATTAGATTCCAGGTTCGTACATACATGCGCCTAAAAAACACATATAAGTATGTAAATTTATTATATGTAACATGTTTAGCACACGGACTCCATCGCATTGCAGAAACTGTTAAGGGATTTCTACACAGTGGCCCATCATCGGTCATCGCCATGGTCAGCCACTGTTCGAGTCGTTCTCGATGTTCACTCAACGAGCTTCAACTCTCAACTACGCACAGAATGAAGGGTCATTGTGTGAATACGCACCTGCCACTATTCGCCACGATTCCTTTGTTCAAAAAACCGACACAGCGCCCTCTACACAATCGTAATGATAAAAGTGGAACAAATGTAATTTGGACTTTTGAGGGTGAAAGTCATCTTCATCAACCTTACTTTGCTGAAGTATTTAGATTAGGAAAGAACCAATTCTGTGTTAGGCATACGTATTATTGTCAGATTGTGAAAGTGTGATTGATGTTTATCTACTCACTAATGCAGATGATAAGTTCAATTGTTTTTTGTGATAGACTCAGTAGTATCTTTGATAAAGTATTTCCTCTGGTACGAATAAAAGTAGGTGGTAAGATAAAAAAAAGGCATCACAAAGGATGGATAAATGATGATATTATAAATCGAGGGGAATTTTTACGTTTACTGTTCAAAACTTACAAATTAACAAATGACGAGCAGCTTAGGATGCGTTACAATATTCTATTAAAGTACCATAAGCAGACTATTCAATCAGCCAAACATCATTACAATGACTCCAAATTTCATGATGCCACTAATAAATCTAAAGTAGTCTGACAAATAATTCGAAATGAGACTAATGGAACTTACAAGCCACGATATCCCTCTTCTTTTCGTGAGTTAACTTCGTGGCCGTTAACGAAGCCTTTTTAAAAAATATTTACTTTACTTAACACAAGAATGATTTGAATTGATAGTTAAAATTATTTATTAACAAATATTATATATTAATATTACAAGTTAATATGTTGAATCGTCACGTCAGAATGCCTGTGGCAGCGCAGCTCTCGAGGTTTTGTGAACAAGGGGTTCGTTCATCGGGTGTCCTCGGCGGTGTTCGTCGCTGGTAGTACAGAGTGGGTTGCTTAGATAACACCTCCCTTGCTAGAGGGAAGTTTTATTTGGGACAAATAAAACTTTTTGGTCCTTGCTGCACGTTGTCCCTCGATTGACTTTGAATTGGGGTAGACTCCAATGGGGTAGGCCGATTAGGTCTCCATTTCCCTAAGTCGATAAATGGCAAAGACTAAAACAGATATAATAAAAATAATATAAAGGGGAGCAGTCCAGTAATGGGCTGTCTCGATATTTTTCTCCAACTGAATAGGCCCTATAGCTTCCTGTTCTTTCTTGAGCGTATGTAATTTATCTAGGGGTACATCTTCTAGTTTGAGTTCCCTAGTTCTGTTGACCTGTGTTTTAGTTGTTCGTATTTCTGGTAATAGTAGGGGTTGTCCTTTGATAGTTTCCTTTTCGTTTGAATTAATATATTCGGCTGTTTTGAAACTGCATTTTGGAGGTAAATTGAACAAATATGTACCTTGTAAGGCGGTGAAATCTGTTGTTTTACAAGTGGTTTGGATTTTCGTTTCATTTGGAAAAATGCCTATATAGTAGGATTCGGTAATTTGCTCAATGATGGAATGCATTGGTTTTACTGGAACCTGGGTGCATGTGTTGTCTTCTTGACTAAGCTGTAATAGTTGGATTATGCAATCATTTTGTCTCAATCCATCAATTAGTGAACTTTCTTGGCAATAATATTCTCCATCGACTTCTTTGCATGGCGTCGGCTGATATTGGTAAAAGTTTTCGCTCATAGCCAGGTAGGTGTTGGAAGGAATTATGATGGTATGATTCGGGGTAGGTATTGAATATAAGTGATAGTATGAGAAGCGTTCAGGGTGTATTATTGGAAATTCTAGTGCAAATATTATTTTATGTTCCGAATAGTAAGCTTTTACTTCAACTATTTCGTAATACTTGTGAATATCAATTTTACTTGTATATAGTAATTGTTCTACAGGGTGATTATTTGTTAAAGTATTTACGATAGATTCTAGCTCGTCAATTTTTACAATGCTATGATGTAGTGTATTTAATTTTGCGAAAGTTATAGCGTTTTCTATGTCGGTTAGTAGTTGAATTATAATATTTAAACTTAGATTTAGTTGATCCAAGATATTTTTAACTTGTAAATAATCATTGAATTCGAACATAAATTTATTAAGATCTTTTCTAATAGAATTTATACCATCTGCAATGACATCTTGATTGTGTAAAATTAATCTTATTGAATGATTGAAATTATCAATTATTTTCGTAGTAAGAGAAATTTCTTGATTTAGTTTATTAGCTATATCATCTTGGTTTTTCTGTAAGTTATATATTGCCTGGTTAAATCTATCGGCATCCTCCTGGTCTAGGTTACCAGATATGCTTTTTATTATATTTCCTAACCCGTTTATTAAACCACGTTTTTTTCTCTTAATAGGGTACACTGATGTAAACTTTTGTTGAACTATTTTTAATTGAAAAAGTATTGCTGCATTAAAATTTTCTAGTGCCAGAAAATATGGGTGGCTCAACCCGTCATTGATTGCTTTTGTTATTTGATTATATTGATCTTTTAAGATGTTAATTTCGCTCTCTATAGGTTTTAAATCGAGATAATGTAAAAATGTGTGAATACTTGTTTTTATTTTTGCAGTACCTAGCTTGAAGGGTAGGATACCTGGATTTTTTGATAGGTTAGTTATCTTTACTTCCTGAAGGCTTGCCAATGTTATCAGAGACATTCTGTAACAAAGGTTGTTTAGTTAGTTTTGGGCGTTTAATATTTTGTTTAGATATAGCTACAGATTTATCGGTCGATATTGTTTTAATATTTTGTTCTAGTACGGTTTCAGGGGTGTACTTGGGTAATAGTTTGTTTCTGGGGGTAATTTTTTTTATAAATTTTTGTTTGAGGTTGGATATCTAATTCTTTTTCTCTAGATTCATTACGTTTACTAATAATTTTCTCTTTTTGTTTTTGTGATTTGTCATGAATTTGTTGATAGATTAATTTTGTTTTTTCTTTGTGGTTTTCTATCTAATTATTTAGTAAAATATTGGTTACGTCTATGTCAAATGGATCTTTTGTGTCCAAGTGACCATTAATAATATTTATGGGCTTTTGTTTTGTTAAAGAATGATAGCTACTGTTATATCCCAATATTGCATAAGGCATTAAATTTATTATAGATTTTTCATTGGGCTGTTTCGATTTTAAAATACGTAAATGTTCTATGAGTGTAGAATGAAATCTTTCAATATTCCCATTACTTTGCGGATTTAGGGGGGTTGTATAATGAATATCGATATTGTGTAATTTAAGAAATTCGGACATAAGATTATTTTTAAATTCGGTTCCGTTATCAGAAATTATTTTAAGTGGTGTACCGTGATGTGTCATAAAAATTAAAAGGTTCTTAATTATATTAATTGCTTTCGGCGTTTCTAAAGGATATGCTTGTCCATATTTTGAGAATGAATCTATAATAGTTAGAAATTTTTGATTCGAAGCCTGAAATGTATCAACGTGTATTAATTCGAATGGTTTTTTTGCTGTAGGTGTTAGTGAATATTTTTGTTTTATAGGGTTGCGGTCATACTTATTGATTTGACAGATATCGCAATTATTTATTCTATTTTCTACGTCTGCATTTAAGGCAGGCCAATAATAGTGTTGTTTAATTCTTTGTAATGTTTCAGGTATTCCACGATGATTAGTTTTACCTTCGTGGTGATGGGTAATAATTTCCTGTTGTCTGTGTTCGTCAGTTATGTCTTCTAGAATAGAGTTACATTTGACTAGTTTATAACTTGAATTTTTGAAAGTATCTTTTATAATATTACAAATTTCTGGATAGAATTCGTCAGATTTGAATAATAATGCGTATGTTAATTTGGGATCTAAATAATCTTTTAGAAAATTTATTATTTCTGGTTTAAGTTGAGACTTGTCTATTTTTGCCCGGATTCTTTTTTTATTATTAAATAAATGTCTTATTTTTACGCGTTTGTAAAGTTCCTTTTCAGAATATAAAAGAAATTCTATTATTACTTGATTATTATAGAGGTTTAATGGTTTTTCTGATATTTGAATCATTTGGACAGGATTTTCGATACTCGTGTGGACAGTATGGTTAGACTGGTTTTCGTCATTGTCTGGTGTTTGGTCAAGATTAATTGTTGTCGGTGCATTATTGTTTCCGAAGTTAATATTTAGTGGTTCTTCTGAATTATTTATTATCGGAGTATCGTCGTTATCTAGGTTTTCCAGTTCGTTTATATTTGGCGGCTCATCAAGATTGTTTATCATAGAAGTGTTATCGTCCGAATCTGAAATTTCTTTGGTATGTATTTCTACACGTGAAAGGGCGTCCGCGTTCGTATTTGATTTACCTTTTTTTATAGTGAATTTCATAATCAAATTCTTCGAGTTTCAATCTCCACCTAATTAATCGAGAATTCGGTTCTTTTAGATTCATTAGCCACTCTAAGGGCTTATGATCTGTAACAATCTTAAATTTGCGCCCATATAGGTATGGTCTGAAGTACCTGGTCCCATATAGAGCCGCAAGGGCCTCTTTCTCAATAGTGGAGTAGTTTTGCTCCGCACTGTTAAGCGTTCGAGAGGCATATGCTATTGGTTTATCATTTCCGATCTCCCCCTGCGAGAGTACAACACCAAGTGCGAAATTGCTTGCGTCCGTGGTTAAATTGAAAGGTTTTGAGAAATCAGGGTATTGCAGTATCGGGTCATTGGTTAAAATATGTTTACATTCGTCAAAACATTTTAGAAACGTTTCATTATGTTCAATTTTTGAACCCTTCTTTAGACAAATTGTTAAAGGTTTAGTTAGCTTCGCGAAATTCTTTATAAATTTACGGTAATAACCTATAAGTCCTAAAAATCCTTTTATTTCTCTAGTGGTTTTTGGGATTGGAAAATTTAAAATAGCATTAATTTTGTCTGGGTTAGGCTTGACCCCATCTGCTGTTATTATATGGCCTAGAAAAGCTACTTCCTTTTTGAGAAATTCAGATTTATCTAATTGAATTTTGAAATTAGTTTCCCGTAAGCGTTGGAATACTTTCGATAAATTATTAATATGCTCTTGAAGAGAAACAGAAAAAATTACGATGTCGTCCATGTACACAAGACATATGTTATTTTGTAAACCTTTAAGAATATTGTCCATCGCGCGTTGAAAAGTCGCTGGCGCGTTTTTTTAGCCCGAACGGCATTCTAACGTACTCGTAGTGGCCATTTTCTACGTTGAACGCTGTTTTTTGGATGTCCTCGGGTGCCATTTCTATTTGATGAAAGCCACTGGCAAGGTCCAGAGTGGTGAAATATTGACATTTACCGATTTTATCGAGTATATCGGATATATTGGGAATGGGGTACCTATCGTCGACAGTTTTTTTCATTTACCTTCCGGTAATCGACGACAATTCTCCATTTCTTTTTACCCGAAGCGTCCGCCTTTTTTGGAACAATCCAAATTGGCGACGACCACGGCGAATTACTATGTCTTATTATACCTTGCTCGAGCATAGAATTAATTTGCTTCTCTACCTCCGGTTTATGAATAAAAGGATACCTATAGCTTTTGGTGTAAACCGGAATTTCATCCGTTGTTTTAATATTGTGTTTAATTTGATTTGTAAAGGTTAAGGATTCGTTTTCGTACTTAAAAATGTCAGAGTATTTACGGCATAATTTCTCGATACAATTTTTCTCCTCGGAATTTAAATGGTCAGTTCTAATTAAGTTATTAATGTCGTTAGTATTGTTATTATCAGTATTGAATTGATTAGATTTAAAGTCGATATGAAAAATTTCATATTTATTTAAATCGATAGGTTTAACCTTTAATGGTGCGTCCAGACATATGCTGACATCACCTTCTTGTTTGTTTAATATTTCAACCCAAGCGTATCCGTTGCGAGCTACAGATAGTGTTTCTTTTATTTCCAGGTTTTGAATTTCTTGATGAGGCACAATTACGTGACCGTTATCTATTGTAACTGGAATATTCAGTCTTTGACCCGTATGAGATTTTATGTTAGCATGAAAAGTTGCATTTATATCTGATAAATAATATTTTATTTCTAGATGTTTATGAGGCATTTTAAACTTTGAATTTATAAAATCTAATTGAACGTGTAAATGTTTTATAATATCTAAGCCGATTAGGCCATCAAAAATATTATGAAATTTAAACAAATGAAATTTTAAATTTTGATCAGTGTCAAATTCTTTAAAGCTAGGAATAAGCATACAGTGTGTTTGTTTGCTTTGCGAAAAAATTGTCGAAACTATAAAGGGTTCCTCGAAAATGCAATTTGAGTAATAATTTTCGGCAATAACGGGATTAATAAAAGATTTTGTCGCGCCTGTGTCGATCAATAATTTTAGAGGGGATTTTTTATTTCTAAATAGGGTAGCTCTTTTTTATCGGATAAAATATTAAGTTCGATTAAGTTTCGAGATTCGGGTCTGGGGCCACTGGAAAATTTTCACTTTCGTCTTCTTGATATTCTTGATTTCCATCATATTCTACGTACTCTTGATATTCCTGTTCGGCGTATTGCCGCATTTCTTGAGTGTCTTCGTGTTCAATATTGAATAATTCTTCTGATGTGAAATTCGGCCTACTAGATGGGCCAGCTTGTGTGTGTAAATCTCCTGTAAATTGATTTGTTGGTCTTCTAAACGTATTTCTCGTTGAAATACTCATGGGCGTGCTTTTTCGCTTGATGTTGGCTATTTTGTCCTGGTTTCCATACATTTTGTGGTCTTCCAAAAGTTTGTTGATTCGTGGGGAACCTGTGTTGTGGGTAGTTTGTTCTTTGTTGCACGTTTATAGGCCCGGTGGGGAATTTCCGGAGCTTGGAAATTATTATGTTGCGATTGGAAATTTGGTAGCGCGAACCGCGGCGTGTTATTAAAAGGATTTGAAACAAAATAATTTTGAGGCTGGGGCCTTTGTTGAATTATGGGTTTTTTTTATTATCGATTGGTTATTATTAGAAATATGTGATCTCTGTAAATATCTGATATTATTTTCCTCTACAATATATTGCATAGCTGTTGCCATACTGTTGGGCCGCATAGCCCTAATTGTACTGCCTAATGGTTCTCTTAAACCAGCTAAAAATGTTACAAGAGCTTGTTGTGTGAAGAAATTTTTCTTACTAATTTTTATATGATTATCAATAGTATGAATTTCAATATAATTGCAAATGATATTTAAGAGAGACATTACTTTTTCATAGAATTGTTGCGGACTTTCGCCTGATTGTCTTAAATTAACTAAATCTCTATTTAAACTATTTTCATCGCGCTGATCGCCAAAATTTTGAGTTAATATGGACTTTACGTCGTCCCATGTAGTAGCCCCGTAAATTGAAATGACTTCACGTGCCCTACCTATTAATCTACTTTTAATGCCCTCAAATAGTAACAAATTTTGCATACACCCTGGGTCTGTTTCATTATAATAAATAGTTAAGAAGGTTTGTGATATTTTTAAAAGTTATATAATTCACAAGGGTTACCATCGAATGGCGAGATTATATTTAAGTTTTTTAAATCAAAACTTGGTGGAGTTGGAGGCATTATGCAACTATTCTTTTTTTGTGAAATAGAATTATTACAAATACTATAGTTTGGTTCTTCTGCACAACAATTATCTGTTTTACTTGTACCAGTATAATTATCTTTTATGAAGAAATTATTTTTAATTGAATTATTGTAAAGGTTAATATTACAGAACTTAAAATTGTTATTTTCAGTACTTTCGCTCGATGCGTTGGTATCTGAATTATTACATAAATTATTTTCAATTACTAAAATACTAGCAGCTAATTCTCTTAAATTTAACTCGCCCTTCTCATTACTATCACTAAAGGATTCAATGGAAGTTGAGGATTCTGACATGAACAAATAACTTTTACTTACATTAATATGATGGTTTTCATAGTCTTGGTCTTCACGAGCAAAGATTCAGCGATTATAGCAGACCAATCAGCTCTGTGATTGCCGTATCCTACTATAATTTCTCTTAGAACTCGTCTGGAAATCCTTTTTCTTTTTCTTGGATATTTTCTTACCGTTGCTCTCGTTGATTCTTCCTCTTGGGTTACTCAGTTCACCCAAGATTTCGGTGATT
Source organism: Rhamnusium bicolor (assembly GCA_029963845.1). NCBI lineage: Eukaryota > Metazoa > Arthropoda > Insecta > Coleoptera > Cerambycidae > Rhamnusium > Rhamnusium bicolor. Next base: position 33,203 of record JANEYF010001600.1, on the reverse strand, counting down.
AATCGTAGACACGAAAAGATTTTCGCACGATGCAAAATCTTTCACCGATCCTACCGACTGCGCCAGTTAACTTCGTGGCCGTTAACGAAGCCTTTTAAAAAATATTTACTTTACTTAACACAAGAATGATTTGAATTGATAGTTAAAATTATTTATTAACAAATATTATATATTAATATTACAAGTTAATATGTTGAATCGTCACGTCAGAATGCCTGTGGCAGCGCAGCTCTCGAGGTTTTTGTGAACAAGGGGTTCGTTCATCGAGTGTCCTCGGCGGTGTTCGTCGCTGGTAGTACAGAGTGGGTTGCTTAGATAACACGTGATAGAAATGGAAATGAAACTTCAGATTTTTCTCGTGCTGCACAAGTATTTAATAACTTTTTTATTGACTCTGTTGAAAATCTCATTCAAAAACTAGGTACTTATAACCCACCTCGAATAGTAAACTCTTTGAACTTTAGCATATTTTTAAGTCCAATAATTGATATCAGTGAAACTAAAGAAATTATAAGAAAAAGTTGCATTAAAAAATTCTGCAGGTCATGATGGTATCCCCTGTTCCCTTCTTATTCACATAACTGACTTTATTGCACCAATTCTTACAGATTTAATTAATGCTTCATTTTGTCAAGGTATCTTCCCAGTAAATCTTAAAACCGCCATTGTAATTCCAATTCATAAGAAAAATGATAACATGGATATGGCTAATTACAGAGCAATATGCCTGTTATCAGTATTCTCTAAAGTATTTGAAAATGCGTATTATAACAGATTAATTAAGTTTGTAAATAATCATGATATACTTTATAAATATCAGTTTGGTTTTCGTAAAGGCCTGTCTACTGAAGATGCTTCGGTTTCCTTTACTAACTATATTCTAGAGCAATTGGACAAAAGTAAAAAAGTTGTAGGCATCTTTTTTGACTTTACACGAGCCTTCGACATGGCGAACCATAGTATTCTCCTAGAAAAAATGTATAATTACGGAATAAGAGAGTTAGCCTATGACTGGTTATATTCCTACTTATCAAACAGAACACAAAAAGTCCTTCTAAGATCTGAAACAGAGGACTATTATTCTGATCTGCGACCGTTAGGTGTCGGGTACCCTCAAGGCAGCACGCTGGGCCCCCTGCTATTTATTTTATTTATAAATAACATTCATGAAAATATAAAGTTTGAACATGTATCACTATTTGCTGATGATACGGCAGCAGTTGCATCAGCAAACGACTTTACGTGCCTCAGTCAATTAGCTAGTAAGTGTACTGAAAATATGGAATCCTACTGCAACAATAATGGTCTGTTACTAAACATAACTAAAACACATTTATTTTCATTTTCAGTAAGAGAAAATAATTGTAGTTCTTAGTCAAATCATCTGACAAATCATTAAAACAGAGTCCTAGTATAAAAATTCCTAGGCTTGCAAATTGACTACAACCTATCATGGCATTCTCAAAATAGAGTATATCATAAAGAGGTTGTCATGTTATTGTTTTTCAGTCTGACAAATGAGGAAATTTGTTAACAAACACACATTGCTAACGTACTACTATGCCTACGTAAATTCTATTCTCAACTATGGTATTATAAATTGGGGTAACTCAAATAGAATAACTGATGTACTTATTATGCAGAAAAATATCATAAGAACGATGTGCTTCAAACCCAGATCATATTCTTGCAAAAATCTTTTCAAAGGTATGAATATACTAACAGTGATTTCATTATATATTTTTAAATGTGTTGTGTTTGTTAAAAAAAAATCCTGAGAAATTTACTCAAAGTTCTGAAGTTGCCCAGTATGATTTAAGGCACGGAAACCACATTAGACTACCTCATCACAAACTAGCGCTTTTATCAAATAGTTCCTATGTGATGCCTGTCAAATTGTTTAACCATCTACCTCCTCAAATAAAAAATATTGAAAATCTAAATCTTTTCCAGAACACAATTAAGTCATTGCTATTAAAGCATAGTTTCTATTCAGTCTGTGAATACTTCAATACTCCTCTTATCTAGATAAACTTTTGTATGCTGTCTGACTGTTCATATCTGCATGTATAAGTTGTGTTTACAATTATAGTTATTTTTTATATATATATATGTGTATATAAGTGTGTGTGTGTGTGTGTATATGTGTGTATATGTATATATGCATGTATGTATATATGTGTATATGTGTATACATATTTATACTTGTTCAATTTTAATTCTATTTATATGTATACTGACGCATTCAATGTATTTTTATTATACCTTAAATGAATAAAAAAGTTTTTTTTTTTTCGGTTGCCCGACGCTGGACAGTCCTCCCGTGGCCTCCGACGCCTCACGGGAGTCGCGCCAGCACATTAACCTCAGCCACTCCCCACATCCCGCAGGGTTAGTGACTGTAGGCTCCAGAATCGTGTGCCCTAAGCAGACGGAGAGAACCAAGAATGACCGCCTTCTGCATTTGACCTGCCAGCCACTCGTCTGATTTTTGGCAGGCAGGTATGATCTTCAGTTCCGAGAGCGGCGTAGTCTTTATCCCTCCGAGTACACCGATAATAAGGACGACCATTTTGACCGAGTAGCCTGGGTACAGCACTTGGAGCTCGTACCGGAGATCGCGATATTTGGTCCGTTTCTCCTCCTCCTTCAAGGTGATGTTTTTCTCAGCAGGTGCCGAGAACTCGATAACATACATCACCTTGAGTTGATGGTCGAGGAGGACTATGTTAGGCTTGTTGGCTTGGATTAGCCTGACAGTCGGGAACGAGTAGTTCCAGTAAATCCGGCATTTCTCGTTCTCGACAACGGACTCAATATCTCCGGGGACGTAAGGCAGCACTGGTGTCTGGTCTACCCCGTACGAGTGCCTTAGATGGTAGTATAGCACTCATAAGGCCGCGTTATGTCGGTGGATGTAGGCCGAAATCGCATATATGGGGCATGCAGAAAGTAAATGCATGAGCGATTCCGGCGCCTGATGGCAGGTCCTGCAGTTGATATCAGGAACCTCTACACGCCACACGCGGCTACGGTAGACCAAGGTGTTGATAACACCATCTTGGCAGGCCATAATGAATCCCTCGGTCTCCGACTTAAGCCCTGCTGACCTTAGAAAGGCGAAGGTCAGCCTGGTCGATAAATCCAGTGTTTCGATGTTCTTATAGAAGACACCATGCTGGGGTTTATCGACGTGCTGCCGAAACAGATTTTGCTGTTCGGCAGCTCTAATTCGGGCTTTCAGACGATTTGGCTGAAGTTCGGTGACTGACTCAACATCAGCACCTCGCCGGCCTCCTCGCCTGATGTCAAATGCGAGACCGAGTTCATCTGCGGCTCTTTTGCTGCCTTGAACAATCCTGCTCCCACTCCTACAGTTTCGTGATGTTTTACGAACCGCAAGAGGGGATCTGAGCTCCTGAGTATGTTACATGCCATACTCAGTACTACCCTGCCATGCATACACTCCAGGCTCAAGAGTCCTCGGCCCCCCGTTGACGTGGGAGGTACACACGAGGAACGGACGATCTAGGATGAATACTTCTGTGAATATTCATCATCTTGCGGGTATCTCTGTCTAATTGACACAGCTCATCTACCCTCCACTTTACTACTCCCAAGGAGTAGAGCAGAATCGGAACGGCAAGCATATTAGTTGCAGACACCTTGTTCTTCCCCGAAAGTTCGGAAGACCAAATCTTTCGGAGGCGGTGTCTGTACTTGCCGCGGAGAGAATCTTTTATTTGTGATACATCCTGGATGTGCCTTTGTTGCACACCCAGATATGTATAGGTCTCTCCGGCATCCAGATGTCTTAGGATGCTTCCATCTGCGAGCTGCGCATCTTCAGGGAATTCCCCCGCATCGTCCTCTCTTGAGGTGGACGACTGCACATTTGTCCAACCCGAACTCCATACCAATTGCCCGCGTATATTCTTCGACCACCCTAAGAGCGTTTTGTAGTTCGCGCTCTCCGGAGGCATAAAGTTTAAGGTCATCCATATAAAATAGATGGGTGACCTTATGCCTCCGGTCGCTGGGTGGCCCACATTGATATCCGCGGGTTTGGCGGAGCCCAACAGACAACGGCAGCAGTGAGATGCAGAAGAGGAGAGGACTCATTGAGTCACCCTGGAAAACTCCTCTCCTAAATGCCACCTGCTCTGTCGTAACCCGCTGCGCACCTGATGTTATGGTGAAGCGGGTCTTCCAGAGCGGCAGCAGCTGTTCTATACATCTCACTAGTGATGCTGGTACCGCAAGACATTCGAGCAAGTACAACAATAGATCGTGCGATGTTGTATCAAATGCCTTGCGGTAATCAATCCAGGCCATCGATAGATTCCGCTTGTATTGCACAGAATCCTGTGTAATACAGCGGTCTATCAGCAGGCTGTCGTTGCAACCTGCCATGCCCTTCTTGGCATCACGCTGTTCGTGTATCTGCTGGAAGACCGGATCAACAGACCTCAGTGTCCTAGCATACAAGATACGTGTAAATATCTTGTAGCAGGAGTTGAGGCAAGTGATCGGCCTATAATTCCTCGGGTCGGAAAGATCCCCCCTTTTTGGGGATAAGCACAGTACGTCCCTCGACGAACCAGTCCGGAATCTGCTGCCCCTCGTTCAACCATGAGTTGAAAACTCGCGCCAGACGGCGGTGAGTGGAAGGAAATTTCTTCCACCACCAGTTGTTAATGCCGTCTGGGCCCGGGGCAGCGAAGTTCTTGGTACCAACAAGTGCTTGTTAGACTTCCTCCGTACTGATTGCCGGGCACACTTCTTCTGGCTCTTGAAGATGTCTGTGGCACAGAGCCTCGAAGTATGCAATTGATGGAGTGTCGCTATTGAATGGACGCGTCGTTTCGTAGATTCCCTTCCAGAAGGTTTCGACACCTTCTACAGTCGGCGGATTGTCGACAACACGCTGTGGCTCTTGAAAGAGGCGGAAAGGATTCGTACGGAACAAATTGTTTTGTTCCATACTCCTCACTCGCCTCTGTAATGTTTTCTTTATCGCCTATCTAGACAGTGCTGCTTGATGGTAAGCATCACTGTCAGATTTAGAGTATGGTGTTGACGTCTTAATCCGGCTGCTATGCGCCGGATTCTGGGAGTAAAAACTCTACCAGACGTCTTATATTCCACCACACTCTGGATCCGAGAAGCGTGTTGTCTGGCCGACTGTATCTTGCCTTCGTATACAAAAGTACACGCCGCTTGGCTTTCTCGACCCCATGATTGGTTGACCTCTCACGGGGGACGAGTTGCTTCGCGGCGTTGTACACGGCACAGTTGATTTGCCAGATGTCTACATCTTCCGGAATTTCCTCATCGATGACCGCGTCCATTCTAGCCAGGTCTTGTGGCTTTAGGTTAGCCCTGGTGTTAAGGCTAACCCTCGTCCTTAAGTCTACACCGGTGAACTCTAAAAGATGTTCCCCATCAGCTGGTAATTGCCGCGGTGGTACGGCGGCTGGCAGTTCTTCCAGCTGACGGGGTGCCCTTACGTAACCGGTCCTTTGCACCCCAAAAGTTTATTATTATTATTATTATTATTATTATTATTATCATAAAATAACTAGGATATTAAGAGATACTTCAAACAATACGCCAATATCCAAAAACAACAAACAAAAGTAAAGCAAATATTTATATTTACAAGTAGAAACTTTTCAAATCAAGGTCGACATGCACTTAATGCAGGAACAGAGGCAGAGCTCTCATTTTTCGTGCAGAGTAGTATTTATTTTATGAAATAAATGAGCACATACCGGGCGGGTGTAACATGATCATGGTACACCCCTTTTCTCCTTTAATTTTGAAGATAATTGATTGAAATTTGGGATACCCTATGTACATAATAAGCGGTACTTTTTGACATACGTGCTTTTTTTCACTTCCGGTTTCGCCGGAAGTGATACTAACTTTCGATTTTTAATTGGAACATCCTGTATATTATAGCATTTTTGAATTCTGTATAATTTTCTGAATCCAACGATACCAAATAAGTGACTTTTCAAACGTCAATATTTTTTATAATATAATTTTTATTTTTCCAATTAAGTGTGCCATGACGGTTCCAATTTACTCTAAATGACCCGTGTAATGCTAGAAAAATCGACACCACGTCAAAAATACTAAATTACGTGATTTATGAGCAAATAAAGTGCATCAAAACGGTTTTTGGGGCCAAACTCAATTTTTTCAAATGGAACCATATTGGTACCGTTCTACCATTTATTAGTACTATTAATTTAGGAATTTATTCATATTTCTTCAGGATCATTGACGGGTTCACTTCGGAATTGATTTTCAAGACGATTAAAATAATTTCTCGCTGGACATTGTCTATCAGGATATCGGTCGGCATAAAGGTATCTAGCCGCAACGAAATTTTTTATATGTATAAATTAGCGTCTTTTTGAACATAATTAACAAGAATTTTAAAAAAAATTTAAGGACACAATAAAAACACCAGTAAACCAACAAATGTTTGACAAGCTAAATATTTCATTGTTTTCAAAGCCACCTTAGTTAGTTACTTATTAGGGGATGAGGTATGGGCATCCGTTTAATTTCCGATATTCGATCAGTGAAGTTAAGCAGCACTGATCGAGTCCGGCAATTGGATGGAAGAATGATAACTCGTCTAACAGTAGGCTGTCAACAGACAATCCCAGGAACTACGAATAAAGAGAATTCTCTTTATTCGTAGCCCGGGAAGGCCGCTAGCTTGATGCAGGCGGAGAGGCGAGCCCGGGTGGAGGGTTGAAGAGACCTACCCAGGAGGTTTGCCACTCTGCTAGCGGTGCAAGCGGGCAGGCCCAGGCGGTGGGTTAGTTGACAGTCGAAGATCGTGGTTCGGAGTCCACGCTAAACTGTAGGTCCCTAGGTAAAAAGGGCCCATTGTGGCCTACTTGCCTAGTAAAATAAGTAGCTACTACTACTAGTTACTTCTTAACATTTAATTAAAAAAAAAATTGTATTTTCTTATATTCTTTTAGCTGTAATTTTGTTTGTATTTATCGCATATTTTAATACGACAATATGAATAATTCCTTATTAATAGTATTAATAAATGGTACCACGGTACCAATATGGTTCCATTTGAAAAAAAATGAGTTTGGCCCCAAAAACCATTTTGATGAATTTTATTTGCTCATAAGTCATGTAATTTAGTATTTTTGATGGGATTTCGATTTTTCTAGCATTACATGGGTCATTTAAATTAAATCGGAACGGTCATTTAAATGGAAAACTAAAAATTATATTAAAAATATTGACGTTTGAAATGTCATTTACTTGGTATCGTTGGATTCAGAAAATTATGCAGAAATCAAAAATGCAATAATATACAGGGTGTTCTGTATAAACAAAATCTCGTATTACCTCCTATTATTAATGAAATGTCGCCAAATATCAAATATTCATCACAGTTTGTAAAATGTAACAGTATTCTTTGCATATTATGCATTTTATATGAAACGAATTAATTATTTTTCAAGGTGTAAATAATTTTATAGAAAAAATGACGTTTCAAAAAAATTATAGTATATTATGCCATTATCAGAGGCTCATTACCAACTAATAGATAAAATACCAGATCATTGTAGATTCTGGTAATTACCAGCCATGTGCCTATAGATATCATCCGGCATCTACTGCCGCCATGTTCTTGAGTTGAGCTTCTTGGCATTGACTTTGCATCGAAAAGTAGATCTTTAAAATGTCCCTTAAATACTTCCCTAAAATCACGTTTCAATTTGATATTTTGATATTTTAAGCAGTGTGATGAGTCTATCATCGATTGTGCACCTTGAAATTGTAGAGAAAAAACAAATATTATTTTCATTAATTATAATTCAAATATGAATATTTCGGAAGGCTCGTTTATTTTGTATAGGTATTTCATGTAAGTTTCCAGTAAAAATGCCTCCATCAGTATAATTTCATTCCTTCCTCTTGCGATGTGCATATTTACCAGTTTCAGTACTACCTGTAGAGTATATGATGTGGACTCCATTATATTACGTATTGATAATCAATGAAGCCACACCCATTTTATTTAAAAACGATTAAAACAAATCACTATCGTGTGTAAAATATGAAATAGTTTCATATATAAAAGACAATATCTATTATGTTAGTTTTATGAAACGTGGTTTGCAGATAGGGTAAAACATTTAAGTAATTTGTGTGCCACTTCTATGCATCTGTTTAATATCTGTTTTGTAATAGAGATGCAACAACGTTCCGGAAATATGATGCAACCTGAAAAGATCTTGAGGTGGATATTACTGAGCGCCCGAACTAAACAAAATTATATATTTATAAAAAAAAATTAAATTAATTTATTCAAATTCATTAAACAGTACATTTTAAGTATTTTAATTTTAAAATTTAAAGGGGTGTGTCCGCCAAAGAACAACTAAATTGTGGTTGGCGACAGTTTTTCTTCTGCGAACTCTACATTTAAAGTCATACTTATTTGTTGTAAAATGTTTAAAAACCGTAGAAGATTGACGGTGCAGACAGCAGAGATGGTAGTATCAGAACCAGAAGAAATCGTCAGTGAATTAAGAACTGGATTTAAGTGTCACTAAATTTAAAATATGTACATATATTGATGTAAATGTATTCCATCACTATAAACACCAACGTATGACATTCAATACATCCGGAGTTGTATAAGTGGTATTATTGGGACAACTAAAATAAAGTTGCAAATCAACGATTAACCGCAAATATAACTAGGCTAATCTTTTGTTCCAATATTGTATAGACGGCCTGTTTTTTTAGTATCCACTAATGATGACAAGCATCTTCTACTTATTAAAATGTGTTGGAAGTAGTGATATCTAGTAAGCAATTTTAAAATTACTAATATTATCACTCATAATTGAGTATAATTATGTTTGTTGTTAGTTTGTTTATTTTTATTTTAAAAAAAAAATGAAAGTAGATAAAAATAAACAACAAGTTAAAAATATTGAATTTTGTTAATTAAGTAAAATTAGTCAGATGTAAAATTGGTGTTTGTTATTTGACTGTAAAAGTTAATAAACTATTTTGAAATAAATAATTACTTTAAAAACTCTGCAACAGGTTATGGGCCCAGAAAGTAATTAAAAGTAATTAATAAAATAAATTTTATTAATTGTCAGAAAATTCAAGAAAAGTTAACTTTGAAATTATTGACACCAATTGTACTTATAAAATGGATACGAAATTGAACTTGGACAGATTGATTGAATACGCTGACAGCAATGGAAAGACAAACTACGTTTCATGGAAATTCAAAGTGGATTTATTATTAAAAATGAAAGATTTGTCAGAATATGTTTCTGGTACTATTGTAAAACCAGAGGAAACTAGTGATAATTATGGAACATGGGTCAAGAAGGATATTGAAGCTCAAACAATTATTGGATTAAATGTTGATGAAAGGATTGCTCTGAAAATTTCAACTTGTAAGTCATCAAATGAAATGATAAATAGATTAGAAGGGTTATATGGAAAGAAAAGTCAGAAATCGACAGCAATGTTACAACAACAATTTTTTAGTTATAAATATGATGAATTGAAGTCTGTTGCCGAAAATTGTTTGCTAATTGATGGATTAGCTCAAGATTTACGTTCAAACGGAGAAGAAGTCAAAGACAGTTGGATAATGTCAAGAATATTAAATTCTCTGCCATCCAAATTTGATCATTTTCATGCAGCCTGGGAGTCAGTAGCCGAAGCAGACAAATCTCTACAGAATCTACGTGATCGTCTTCAACAGGAAGAAATTAGGCTTCAGAGTCGTGAGTCAGATATTGTTGAAAATGCTTTCATTGGCAAATTTAATAAATTCAAGAAAGAAAACAAACATCAAGTTAAGTCACAAAAGAAAGTTGAAAATGCAAGTAATAGTCAGTCTAAATCTGGTAAAATAAAATGTTTTAAATGTGGAGGAAGTGGACACATGAAACGTGAATGTACAAACAAATCTTGTGCTGAGTATCTTGAATATTGTAAAAAAGACATATGGTTGTAATATATGTCATAAAAAAGGACATTTCGCAAATGAATGCCCAGATAAGAAACAAAGTAATACCAATGAAAAAGAAAAAATTAAATCTTTTATATCAGTTGCTTTGTCATCAATGTATTTTGAAGAATCATCAAACAATCGTGACATATGGATCCAAGACAGTGGTGCTACTCATCATCTGACTGGAAATTTGAAGTGGTTGACTAATATGCGCTCATTAGATGTTCCAATTTTCGTAGAAATAGGAGATTCAACAAAATTAGAAGGAATTGCATTTGGTGACGTAGAATTAAATGCATATGATAATGAAAAATGGTATCCTATTGTATTACGTGATGTATTGTATGTACCTGATCTCACATTTAATTTATTTTCCGTCACAACTGTTCTTGACAAAGGATATACACAACAAGCTACGGCAGAAAATTCACTAATAATGGAAGGGAACAAAATTGTTTTAATGGCTGAAAGAATTGGAGGATTATTTAAAATGATTTTTCGTAAAAAAGAAAGAGTACTTAGTTTGTCAGTAGTTGGTTTGAAACTTTGGCATGAAAGATTAGCACATCAGCATATTCGTTATGTTAAAGATATTCTAAATAAAAATAATATAAAATATATTGATGATTGGGAAGATGTTTGTCAAGGATGTGTTTATGGAAAGCAACACAGAATATCACATCCAAGGAATGATAAAATTGCTGAAGCTGTTCTTGATAAAGTTCATGTTGATCTAGGAGAAATGAATGTTTTGTCTCTTGGTGGTGCAAAATATTTTTTATTATTCAAAGATGATTTCAGTCGATTTCGGACAATTTATTTTCTGAAAAAGAAGTCAGAGGCAATTGAAAAACTAGAAATATTTTTAAATCTAGTTGAAAATCAGTTTGGAAGAAAGGTCAAAGTTTTGATGTCAGATAATGGTACAGAAATCAAAAATATCAGAAGTAAGAATATTTTTGAAAAATTAGGAATATTTAATGAAAGATCAGCAACTTATACACCTCAACAAAATGGAAGAATTGAACGAGAAATGCGAACAATGGTGGAAGCAGCAAGGTCAGAAATTTATGCAAAGGATCTTAATCCATCATTATGGGCTGAAGCTTTAAATTATTCAGTATTTACAATAAATCAAACTGGAACGAGTAATGTTGTTGATAAATCACCTGCTGATTTGTGGTTTGGTCGTCGAATGAATTTAAAATCAATGAGAAGTTTTGGTTGTGAATGTTACATGTTGATTCCAGATCATCAACGTCAGAAACTTGATAAAAAGAGCAAGAAAGGTATTTTTGTTGGATATGATTTGGAAGAACATGGATACCGAATCTATCTACAAAATGAAAGGCATGTTGAAGTCTCGTGTAATGTTATTTTTGATGAGAAAATTGATTCAGAAGATAGTCATATGGAAATCAATTGCAAAATGATTAATAATACTGAATTAAATTTAAAGATTGATAATGAAGAAAATTCAGAGTCTGAAATAGAAGATGAAGAAGGTCAGGAGGAGTATTATAAAAGTTGTGAAAGCAATGATTCAGAAGCAGAAGTTAATATGCCCAAATACAATCTACGAAAGAGAAGAAATTTAAATCCACCGATTAAATATAATGACTATGTAATGATTGGAGAAGTTGATGATATTCCAGTGAAAGATGCTTTAAATGATCCAAGATGGAGGAGGGCGATGCAAGAAGAAATTGATGCTCTAAAATCTATGGAAGTATGGGAATTAGTAGATTTACCAGAAGGAAAGAAACCATTAACATGTAAATGGGTATTGCGTGAAAAAGTTGATGGACGATTAAAAGCAAGAATTGTGGCTAGAGGTTTTGATCAGAAAAAAGGGATTGACTATACTGAAACGTTTGCTCCAGTAGCAAGACATGCAAGTATTCGGATTTTATTATGTCATGCAGCAAATAAAAAATGGGAAATTTATATTTTTGATGTAAATACAGCTTTCCTAAATGGAAAATTGTCAGAAGAAATATTTATGATGCAGCCTGAAGGATTTGATGATAATTCTGGAAGAGTTTGTCGTTTAAAAAGGAGTCTTTATGGTCTAAAACAATCATCAAAAGAGTGGAATGTTATGTTAAGTGAAAATTTAAAAGAAATGGGATTTGAAGATACTGATGATGATCCATGTATTTTTTATGATCTTCTGATAGGAGTTATTATCGGAATATTTGTAGATGATGGTATTATAATTGGAATAAATAAAGAAGTAATAAAACAAGTACTGGCAAAATTGAATGAAAAATTCAAGATGAAATCAACGGACGCTAAAGATGGGAAACTATTCTATCTTGGAATGGAAATTCATTTAAAAGGAAACGGCATTCTGGTAACACAAGAAAAATATACTCACAAAATATTATCAAGATTTGGTTTTGAAGAATCTTACTCAGTAGCTACACCTATTGAACCTGGAATGTTGACAGACAAGAAAATAAATGATAAGCCGTTGAAAAATAAACCGTATCGTGAAGCCATTGGAAGTTTATTATATTTATCTACTATATCAAGACCAGATATTAGTTTTGCTGTAAATTATTTGAGTCGACAAGTTAGTAATCCACAATTTAGACACTGGAGAATGGTTGAAAGGATTTTTAAATATCTTCGAGGAACAGAAAATTATGGTATATTTTTTGATGGAAAATCAGAATTAAAAGTATACACCGATTCAAATTATGGAGGCACGGAAGAAGATATGATTTCAACAAGTGGAGTTTTAATTGATTGTGGAGGACCAATAGTTTGGTTGGCACAAAAACAATCAATAACATCATTGTCATCAGCGGAAGCTGAGTATCGAGCGGCAGTGAGTGGTATTCAAGAAATTTGTTGGGTAAGAAGAATCATGAAGGAATTAAAAATAAATGTTTCAAGTGAACCTACGGATATGTATATAGATAATCAAGCAGCTAAACACATGTTGGAAAATATTGAAGAAGGAAAAGTTACAAGAGGCAAGAAACATGTGGAAATTAGAAGAAAATTTATTAATCAACACGTTGGCAAGACAGTAAATTTAGTTAGTATTAATACTAAAGAACAAATTGCTGATATTTTAACTAAAGGTTTATCTAAAAAGATTTTTGAAAATTTACGTTTAAAATTGCTTAAGGAGGAGTGTTGGAAGTAGTGACATCTAGTAAGCAATTTTAAAATTACTAATATTATCACTCATATGTATTTGTTGTTAGTTTGTTTATTTTTATTTGAAAAAAAAAATGAAAGTAGATAAAAATAAACAACAAGTTAAAAATTTTAATTTTGTTAATTAAGTAAAATAAGTCAGATGTACAATTGGTGTTTGTTATTTGACTGTAAAAGTTAATAAACTATTTTGAAATAAATAATTACTTTAAAAACTCTGCAACAAAATGTCACTGTTTTGTGTTAAAAAATAATGTTATCAATTTTGTTATTTTGAAGTGTTATATAACAACAGAATCAGATGGTGACGCGGTACAAATTGTCGTTTGATATTTGTTTAAACTTAACCAGTTTAAGACCTAACATATTACTGCATATTAAAATTTGTTGATTAGCATTAAAACTTAGAGTATAATGTCAGTTTTCCTTAATTTAACTTTATCCAAAAACCATTCTTCTTTCATAATGGGCAAAACAAGATACATTCCTTTCTCGTTATCTTCTTTTAAGTATAAAAGAAAAAACATAAAATCATAAGTATATTAAATGAGGGAAGAAAAAAAATAAATTTTTTTTTTTTTTTTTTTTTTTTTTAAATATTCTCACAAAAAAAAAAAGTGACTACGTCGAAGAGAAGGAAATTGAGCAATTTGGATATTCTGTAGTTCCTCTTTTTTTAGGCGATAGTTCTTAATTATGTTCAGTGTTAAGCAACATCATATTATTTTATTATTTGATTATATTGTAAATAATATTTGCCTACATAATTTACTAATTTGTTTAAAATTTTAATCAATATTAATTGGTATCCTAGAAGTTCTATTACATTAAGTAATTAAAAAAAAAAAAGTCTGACGGCTATGAAATATTAGAAGGTTGTAAACGACCCAGAAATTAATATTGTTTAAGCCAAAAACCCGGCCAACCTTTTTTATACACCTGCTAACTAGGCCTTAATATATTTCTCATTATTTATTAAATTAAAAATATCCATCACCGGGAACTCGATTATTTTGTGATTAATTTAGACCGTGGGTCTCTTTTGATGAGTTCAGGTTTTAAACGGGCATTAATTTTAATTAGATAATTGCTCAAAGGCGATCCCGGAGCAACCAGGTACATGGCCCGCTATGACAGCCCGTGAAATATAGTGGGTTTCGAGCTTTACCTCATCTAAATGCTGATCGTCATATGTTCGGTCTCGTGCATATTAATATGATGGCTTTCCGTGAAAACAATCACTGGACACCCGGTTGGGAGGTAATTTTTTTATTTAAACTGATATGACATATTTGGCATCAGGGAATTTTAAATTAGTTTATACCCTTTTAAATTTGTGGCGTCAAAATAAAAAAAAAAATTAATACTGCATTTTATACAATGTAAGTACTTTAACTGATTATAGCTATTTCAAGAAGTAATCGTAACAAAATTTGAAATAATTTAATGTTAGAATTATTGATGTTTATTAAACTGCCTATAGGCGTTGGATATAATATAATAATGATATCAGAGTCCACTATAAACATGTATCCAATAACCAAAGCTATACTTAAAATATTTATTAAAGCATCCATTTAATGGCCATTTTAGTTTCAGTTTCTCATGTAACTAAAATTTAAAAAAGTTAACTAATTAAATTATTGTTTATTTTTTGTTTTAGCAGACATAAATGTCAATTTCGTTTTATTGTGTTAAAGTTTGATAAATAATATGGTTATACTATGGAAACCTGGAAGGGTGTGTACCCCTGTTTAGAATCTTGCTACCCAAATCCATTTTTGTTCATAGTCAAGTAACTCGACAACCAAAAACAATTTTTTTTTAATCGAAAACAATGAAATTGCCTTCAATTTTAATTCTAATTTCAATTCGATATCAATTTCTTTTAAAAATTTATTGTTGTCAAATTGGGTCGTATTAATTTTATGTTATCTTTGACGATTTTCGAGAAAAACAGGAATAAAGAATACAATAGACTCTAAAGATTTGATGGGCTCTTTGGTGTGAAGGAAAGTGGGCGGTGTGTTTCCATCCAAACTGCCTGGGTTCAAAACTTGATAAGACCAAGTCGACGAGTTATACTGGCTCGCGCCACCATCTTTCAACAGGGATGTAATACTATGGATGCCATGTATTTGAGATGTGAGCACATAAAAGATCTGTACCCCCTAGGAAAAAAGTTAGGTTTCGAAAATGTCCAGGTTAATCATGTTAGTGCCTACATAGCATTGATGAGCTTATCTCATATCGTTGGTGACTGGCCTTGGTAATTGAAATTAATATTAAGTAATGTAACGGTCCACTTTTTGATCGCCCTGTATATGGTATAAAAGAAAAAAAGAATTTAAGTTTATTTAAGACCCTGTTAGTTAGGCAATTGCCAATTTGTACAATTAAATAGTAGGTGTCTAATTAGATAATTTTGGTGAATACGTTTATAGCGAGATGGTGCGGAGAAAAAAATGCCGCGAAAATAAGCAAGATCGTGGGAGTTGATTAGAAATAGGTACGCGGTCAGGGTAGGAGGTCTGTTTAAGCACAAGTGTGTTGATTTATCTTAACTGTTTTACCTTGTACTTGATCATTGATTACTGTAAAATCAACATTGTTTAGTTGTATTTGTGTGTACTTTGATACCCTAGTAAAGTGCTAATTTTGGTGCTATGGAGGTAAAATTTGTGCATATGCACCTATAACATGCAAGTACCACCATTTTTATTCCAACGCGGATGTTTTCAATGACTGAGCTATTAGTGATCAATTATATTTAATCGCATGTTTGACAGGAGCTTATGCTCTTGCATATATGTGGAATCGTCTTTTTCTGATTAGTACCAGTGTTGTTTATCTGTTGCTAGTGGTGTTTTCACACCTAGAGACTACCAAATTTACCTTGATTTGCTTAACTTTTCTTGCCTAGTTTAAGAATTAGTCTTCAATGATATTTAACATTTGGTTAGATTTTAATTGTAACTTGTTATAATACATTCCACTTTGTTTTATTAATGTTTTAGTTATATTTCTATTAGTACATAGACACATTTTTATGGTTGTAAGAACCAGAGTTGTCACTTTTATTGAAAGTTAATAATATGTAAATGTTATGAATGCATTTGTTTAATTTTTTTGAGTCAGTATGTGGTAAACACACAAAGTTATGTGAAACTTAAAATAAGCATCAGTAATTATTATGTAGCCTACTTCTAGTACATTGAAAGTTATGTGGCATTTTATGAGTAAGATAAGTAATCAAGTTTAAAACCAGCCCCATTGCTTCCAGTTTCTATCAAGGGGCAGCCCTACGTCATAGTTTTTGTCAATAATCTCAACTTATTATTATTATGTTTAAACCAATAAAACTGGTGGCGCTCAAGTAAAACAAAAAAAAATAGATTTATTTCTGATTCAACCGCGGTAGAGGTACTATGTTTGCCTTCAGAGCTAGTTGGGGCATTCTTTTGAATGTCACATTTCTACATATTAAAGAATATGAATTTTATTAAAAAACCCTTCAGTTATAGTAAGCGATTAAGAGAACTCCAACGATTCGTTAAATTCTGATTAGAGAAAAATTTAATAGATTTTAAAAGTAATGCAAGTAATACAACCCCCCTATATTTTTAAAAATAACCTTGTACGAAAGGGGGCTACACAAATACGCATTTAGTGACACTAATGGATAACCACCCAATATAGAACATACATATGCTGAAATTAGGTTCTGCTTTCAAACAATCTCAATTCCGACAGGGAATCAACCCCTGGACCCTGTCTGAGAGGCAAGTATCCATACCGTTCGATCACGTAGTCACATTATTTATAATTGGACGAAAAAGAAAGTATAGATATCCTTTCTTTTTTACTTTCGTATACCTAATATAAGGAAGTATAGTAATGGTAATTTTTTCGACCTCGAGATTTTGATTGGTATATACGTTTTGAACCCTTCTGAATCCATTCTGACTATTTTCTGAATGAGGTCTGCCGGTGCGTGTGTGTGGATGTGTATATCCGCAATAACTCAAAAAATACTAATGGGATACTTTCCAAATTTGGCATTTTAGATTTTAGGTGACACATTAAATTTGGTGAATGTGGTACCACCAGAAGAGACATCATGAATGAAAGAAGAAAAAAAGGTACAATTTCGGGAAAAAAAATTTTATTGCATTTCTGGACGAATCTTGACGAATTATAATGAAAAAAACATAACTTTATGAAAAAAAATCTGTTCGCATGTCTGTAGTATCGCGGTAGCAGCCACAGTTTTGAGATAAAGCTTTCAAATTTGGTACACTTGTTCTAAAGGCCAAAGACAATGAAAAATTCAGTGATGAGCAAAATTGGCGTTCTGAAAGAGGGTCCACAGGACCCAAACTTTTTTTATATTGTACTTTACAAAAAAAATATATTCTTGATGAAAGACTATAAGTCATGTCTACTATATCAAGCGAATAAAATATATTTTCCAAGTACTTAAATAAAGCTGATGTAAACTGAAATATTTTACACATTTGGCCTCATAAAATGGGGATAGGATGAATTTAACAGTTTGACGTTTGAAAGGTCTGATTTAGTTACAAAAATGTCAATGTCAATAAGAAAAAATTATTAAGATATATGGCAGAATTATTATTGACAGTATCGAATGTCACTGATAATTAATTATATAAAAGTTTTAATGAAACATTTCAAGGTACGCTATTAAAATTTAATTGAGGTAAGTGAAGAATTAAATAGAATGATTTTTTTAGATCATAATAATATATACTGGTATAAGAAAGCTATGTGCTGGCACATCAGGTATTTTAATTAGTTTCTTTCCCTAAATAAAATTGAGAAACTATTCTGGATTTGATGAAAATGTCTGTAGTTATTCTTGACCAAGCAAAGTAAATAAATGTCTAAATTATTTTTCTTTGGGCAATATTAAATGGCTAGTTTTACTTTATCAGCTGTTGGATTTACTGATTCACCCGCAGTGCTGGAATTGAGGGCAAAGAGCACACCGTTTGAGATTCTGATTCAAATACTAGTTTTCTCATATCGATGAGTCTAATTCGATTTTTTCCCATAATTTAAGTCAATATTACTCTTTTGCCAATGTATATCAGTTATTGGGCTACGATTTTTTTTTTATAAACATAAGCGCCATATGGTTTGTGTGGACAGTTATTTTTTGGGGACATTCTTTGAAAATGTTCACTAGACTAATCTACAAAAAAAATCGTGTTCCCAAGAATTCGGGGGAAAGAATAGTACATAATATAGACCCTACCTTGGCTCCTCGACTATTACATAATGTTTATCTTCTAAAAATATTATGTAAAGATATTCATATTAAAGGCGTTCTTTGGACGAAGATAATAATATTATACGTTAGAAAATTGGACGATTAGAAAATAAGAAAACAGCAGAAAATATCCAGTGTAGTTAAACAGTTGTGGACAAGTCCACTTACAGGTCTGCTGTACACCAAGCAAGTTGATTTATATGTTCCTCGAAATAATAATTTTTCTCTAGGATTACTTTGAAAAGTCGTTAAAAACATTTGGAATTTATATGAATTTACTTTTGACAAATTTTATTTTTTATTTAATATGTGGGAAAGGAAAAGAAATTTTGAATTGATAAGGTCCTCGAGAAATTTAGCAACAACTGTACACAAATAACGAAAACTGTTTTATAGTACAGTAACTGCATCAAAAATCATTTTCAAGATGGTAATGTTTATGTAAATTTAGAAATAAAGTCATTGTTTTTGCACAACTAGGAGCAACAATCCCCCTTCCAACCTTGGTTGTCATAAGAAATGCTTTGGGTTAGACTCCAATTTCTCAATTTGAGCAGATACTCTAGTCGTTTGTTCCAGCAAACTGTAATTGTTGTGATTTTTTAGAAGGTATTTGACCCATCCTGCAAATGTAAAGGAAGTCCAAAGTTTAATATTTTTGGACGCTCATTTATAAACAGTAAAGAATAGGCTTTAAGATAAGTACAATGAAAAAGAAATCAGATTTATTGGTAGATTGTGTTTTGAAATTTATTTTGATCAAATCTTCTGTATTATTGATATAATAAAAAAAACCCATTTAGAGACAACGTTTCTAAAGAATTACAATGTGTTTGAGAATACAAAATCTTAGTAGGAATCTTTGATAATGATCCGCTCTGTCATCAGCATCTTAAAAATATGAACATTGATCTACATCCTTGGTCATATTTCTGGTAAAATTTTGAAAGGTGTGTGTGCGCGTTGTGATATAATTTTCTCAGAAGCCATGGATTTTTCTACGACGGATAATGTACTATTTCTTCTTACAAGAATTTTAATAGAACCCTTTTTTTTAGTTGGTAAACAACTTGGCTTTGAATTCGTGTTTAAAATAAATAAGAAAAATAAATTATAACATTTACTAAGGCCTACAACATTTTCTCCGTGATCTTTTGCGCTGAATTTTACGTGTCGTTTAGAATAATGTATTAAAAATATAAACTAAATTCAATTGCTGGAAACTTTCGAAATTTATACTTTTTCATTAATTTGCAGATTTTAAAATTTTTCGATTATAGAGAACATTAATAAATCTATGCATACTCGTTTTGAAGTCATAATTTTGCGTTTTTCAAAATAATGTAAACCGAAATAGCAGATTGATAAGAAAACAAATGACTTTTTTTGTAACACCGCACTACAAATTATTTCACTTCCCTTTGGGAAAACATTACCTTAAACGATCTACAAAAAATTAATCCAATCGTTTGAATTTCAAAACTTGTACGCCCTAAACGTTAATAATTGCATATTTGCAACCACTACTGCAATGCAACATAAATATTTCTGGTCCTATACGTGTATATGTTAATGGGCAATTAATAAGACGTTAAATATCATCATGTAATGGTGCCACTTAGTCGCTACAACGGTTTATACTAAGGCAGTATATTATAACATAATACATTCCTAATTTGCTGACCGATAATATGGATTCCGTTGATTACGATCGGGTCATCGTCATCGTATTTCCATAATTCTATTTTATTTTCTTGTGTCAAAAATGATATATGTACGAAGGCTTGTTTTGGACGATAGCAGCCACTGTGTAATTTGCAAGACCGATCATTTACATCTTTAACCCAATTAAGGTCTGATATACGAACAAGGCTTGATTATTTTTCTTTGCAATTCTTGACTTAGATTGTTGCACCATTTAAAGTTTAATTAGTTTCTAAATGGACTCGCTTTCTTTCATCTTTTATTAATTATAGGTACCTACGTCTTGGTATTATTAAGAGTTATGATAATTGTATTTAAAATGTTTTGTTCTGTTTGCAGTTAATATCTGATTGTTTCTAAGGGAGTGCTTATTACCTATTACACTCATAAAAAATTGTTTATTTATTAAAATTAATTTCCGGCACGAAGCGCTGTTAAAAAGTTATTAATAGCCTTAATAATAAAAACGCTGTTTTTTCTTTTTAAATTAATTAAGTTGAATTTTGTGGCTTAGCAATTATTAGTTTTCCTGGAAATAACAATTTTTGCCAGAATAATACCTATTCACATAATAAGAAGTATCCACCAAAAGCTTAACATTAATGAAACTTAAGTTCCTAATGGCATTAGCCATTGCAAATGTTCAAAATATTGCCTTATGCTAACTCCAAATTCACTTAGTATTGAAGCATGGGACCCAAGCGATACTTTAATGCATAAATATCAAGACTAAATGTAGAAGTTTCGCAGAGACAAATGGCGATTGAAATATGCGAAAAAAAGTTGCAAAAATTGTGTGTACCCTCAGATTATTTTTTAGGTAATTTGTAAAATATTTGCAAAACATTTTTTTTTGAAAATCAGATGGAAAGTATATCGCCAGATTTCAAATTTCATAAAAAAATATTGCTTTTTTTTAAAGTTACACCTTTTTGAAATTTGCGCTGTGAAGAAAAATTACAAAACGGTGTAACTTATAACAAAGCAACATTTCTAGATTACATTTGCAATCTGGCAACATATTTTCAAAGTGATTCGGGAAAAAAATGTCTAGAAAATAACCTAGGGGTACATACAATTTTTTCAACTTTTTTCGCAATTTTTTCTCTGCAAAATTTCTACATTTATTCTTGATAGTTATTCCTAAAATATCGCTTGGGTGCATGCTCAATTTCAGTAGCAGCTCACTGAGAAAAAGAAACTGTCAACAGATTTTGCAATGTTAAACTCTTTAGCGTAAATTTAGTTACAGACTGTTGACTTTATTTAAAACAGTGATTTTTTATTGAAGGAGAGTAAAAATCAGAAATTAGGAAAAACAAATGCATGAAGAACTAGAAACCAAATTTAAGTAACAAATCTAATAAAATTGTAAACAGAACAAAAAATGTTTGTATCAATATCTGATTGCACCTTCTCAGACCCTAATTAGCGCCTAACAACATCTACAACATACTTCCAACATTTTAGTCCTGAAGTGGGTTGGAACCTTTGATGTGAAGATAACGTTCAAATAATTTTCCACAAAACACCAAAACACCATATACTGCTCTCGATGCGCGTTTCTCCAACCAAGTTGGCATCATCTGGAGATGATAACAGCTAAACTTAACAATCTACCCTATTTATACCTAAACTATTGTCACGGTTCGGTGAATTGTGACTCACTAACAAATAAAACGGGTTATTTGGGATTGGCCCTCTGTCACTATTCATTCTATTTTTACACTTTGTGATTTTCAAGCTTAAATTGCTAATATATACTTTGTGGTTATTCTCAAATGCATGTTAAACAACACTATATTTTTCTGTTCTATCGAGCCATATGCTCGTTGAATCTAGTTTAAATTTACCGTCTAGTTTGTCCTACATACTTTTGATTACAATGCGTACAGCTAATTTCGTAAACTTCCGTGGTATTAGTAAGATTTTTAAAGAAATAGGTATGGCATAGATTCACTCATCTTGAAATAACTTACAACAGCTTTTAGGCAAACCAAAAGACAAAATTGATATAAACAAAAGTCAGGGTTCACCGAACCGTGACAATAGTATAAAAATATGCTCGTAAATAGGGTAGATTGTTAGCATAAGTTTAGTTTTAATCATCTTCAGATGATGCACAACTTATTGGCGAAACGCGCGTCAACCCAGTCCTGTGTGTTTTGGTGTTTAGTAAAGCTACTTCAGTGTTAACAACATTTAAAATTAAATCGACTGGAGGAGTGTCCATTCCTCCTCAAGGGCGATTACCAAAGCATCAGTATTATTTGCGACTTCAATTCTACCTGAGATTTGAAGATTTGAAGACGATCTAAACATGCTCGGTGGAATTCAAATCGGGCGTGCATGTTAGCCACATCATTCGCTAAATATCGTAGTCTTTAAAAAATATTTAATATTAACAACTGCAACTCTGGGGGGTTAGCATTGTCGTCGATATATATACATTCTTGTCCATGATCGTTCGCATACAGCAACATCTGGAGTAAAACAATTGGTTCCAATACTTTCTAAATAATTTCTGGTTATTACTGTAGTGTTGACAAAAGTGAGTGTCTTGTTGTTACCCACTCTTATTCCTCAGCAAAGAGTTACGGACTCTCAACCAAATGAAATAACTTCTACCACACAATTGTTATCATAGAACTCTTCTTTCCCATACGCGTCTACGTGTACTACCAGGGGAAGAGACAAAATCTGGACTTGTCTGTAAATAAACATTCAATATTGTTTCAATTCTCATGCTCACGAGCAAATTGCAATCGATTTCGTGTATATTGTGGAGCCCAATTAGGATGTCGAGCAGGACATCTAGAAAAAAGATTCGGACTCATGTAACCTCTTTCGAATTGTTGCACTAGAACAATTACCTCTGCTACTTCTTGTAGAATTCCCTTCACTTGTATCGCATTCAAGACCCTTGAAGAACAGTTCTTCTGAAAAATCTATCCATTCCTGGAGTTGTAGCGCGATTCTGAATCCCTCGCCTTGTGTATATAATGGAGAGTTAATTATATATTTTAGAAAGTTATTCTCAATCATACCAATACACATTTCCAGCATAGCACTTTCTAATCAAGGCACAATTACCTTTTTCAGTTATTGATGTTTGTTAAAAATGTCAGTATTGTATGTCGGATCTACTTGACCATTCACTAGAAATCTTTTGGTCACTGTGAGCCACAAATATAGCTATAATAAACATGTGCTGTAAGTGGTGACATGACTATACAGTATATGTCACAAAATTTATACGCTTGAATGAAAAACGCAACTAAACATATCTTTATACAATGGGCTGCAAGTGCATGGGACTGGCTTTTTGTGAATTCAAAACTTAGGTTAATGTGAGTGGGTGCTTGTGGGCCCTCTACTGCGGCCATCAACAGGCCTATTGTGGCTCAGTCCTACTTATATTTCATCTAGTAAGTTCATTCTCTTAATGAAACTGATAAATCATCATCCTCCAGATAAAGGCGGCACTCGGCGTTTTCCGCCAAGCCTAGTTTATACAGATGATAGTTTAGGTAGCAGTGACCAGTATATAAGCCAGTTAGTATTTTCAGGTTTACTTTGTTTAACTGTAAAATTTTCTTAGCTCTTGATTTTAATAGGCATTTTATAAACGATTTCGAATGAACTAATCCTGGTAACTCGTGCCTGTATTGGAGAGTTTTCTTTTCAGCCCAGGTTAAGATAGCCATCTTGGCAATAGATACTTGAAGATATGCCAAGTATCGATTCGGGCCGATAATTCGTGATTTTGCTCCTGCTCTGGCCAAGGAGTCGGCTACTTCATTACCTTCCAGACCAGGGTGGCCAGGTATCCAGATCAGAGTCACTTTATTGTTTTTGCTCAAATGACTTGGAGCCTTAGAGCCTGCCTAGCGTGCAGGATACATATATTGCAGCCTGCGCACATACAGTTCAATGGCATGAATCTCGGCCAAAAATATAGTTGCATGCATGCCAATATAGTACCCAGGTTTGCTGATATCCTCACCCTTTGTTTGTAGCTATGTACTCCTGGCTCTTGTTTCTTCTGGAGTTTTGGTGCCGTTTGTAAACCAGGCACTATCTGCCTCTAGTAGGTCAGCTTTATTCCGATCCCACTCATTTTTTCGGAAACAAGATGCTGAGGGTTAGATCGTAGTTGATCATGGTAGGCATAGTAACCGAGGGCATTCTCACGATGCTGTGACTTTCTATGTCATCCAACAGTCTGTTCCGCTTCATGATACTAGTCTGCAGTATATAGATGGCTGCTTGTTGCAGTCTATACGTTACCTACCTGGCCTCTTTCTCCAAATATATGTGTATGAGGATGGGTTATGACTAGAAATATATTCATTGCAGGTGACGGTGTAGTGCTAATTGTTCCCGTTATGGTCAAGCATGCTAATCTCTGCAAATCAGAGACTTAGCTTTGGCCGTCCGTTGTGATTCTTTCGACTACTAAACCAAAGTAAGCGGCTAAGCAAACAAAATTTAGAGGGTATAAATTAGGTACATTTATTCATATTATGACGTCATTTAAGCTTTGTCAACAAAATAAAAAAAAATATATGAAAAGAAAATAAAGAAAAAATAGTTACCTATTGAAAACTTAACTTTACAAAAGAGGTTATTAACGAAATTTTTAAATGTTATTATTATTTGCTTTTATTTGCATATGGTTAAAGAAACATTGTTTAGGTTGTTGTAGAACCAAAATTCTAAAAAAATTTGATTATCTCGAAAAAATAATGTCACCAAAAAATCACCCAGATCACATAAAAGGCATTCAAAAAATGCTCGAGACAGAAATTACACGGGTTCAAATATCATATGTCACAACACTTTTTTAGCAAATTAGACAAAGAATAAAAAACCATATTCAAACTTCAAACCGCAATTTTTTATCTTAATTCTCCGAATTTTAAAAGCCAAAATAGTAAAATAATTTGTTATCAAAAAACCGCACCGCGCGACGGCGAGCGCCGTGGTGCATTTACAAACATCAAAATGGCCAAATTTCATAAAGACATTTATAAGCAATAATTACAAACTGGTCTGAACGGTTTTACTGCAATCCGAGAGGCCCCACAAAATTTTAAATTCAGTGGTCCACAGAAGCAAATCAATATCTTAGGTCAAAGCCATCATAGAATAATAAAAGCTAAATTACTGCATTTCTATCATACTAATTTTAATAGATGCTAGTCGCACACACCTAAAAATAAATTTTACAAAGTCAGTTAAATAAATAACAATTAATATCAAAGTAAAATAGTTTCAGACAAAATAATAATAATAATTTCAGGCAACAATCATTGTTTCTACAGCGTCTCAATAACCGCTAGATTTATTTATACGATACGTAAAATTGGAGTTTGATACACCGTGTAGCGGAGCAACCAGACAGCGAGTCGTAACAGAAGCTTTAGGCAAATTAGAGATTTCGAGCGGGGTAGATTTTATTTTTTACTACGCACTTTCAAAAATATGTCATCATGTTCACATCGCAATAGATAACAACACAACCCCTATAAATACAAAATTTCAGACAAGTTAAGACAATTCTACCACACGGCTTCACCGAAAGAACGTCGTGGTACTAAATTCATTTTTTAAAGTATAATTTTTCACTTTTTGCATTCATACAGACTTGATGTCCCTCCGCGAATGACAAATAATTAACTTAAAACCGGGTGTGAACCCTATTATTAAACACCAAGTGATTTAGAGCCCTTAGGATGGTCCCTCGATGACCGTTTCACAGGTAATAGATATCACACTGGCTCCAGAAGTCAGAAAAAAGCACTAAGGAATTTCTCCACGCATAAGGCTGGGTTATATTTTGGTATCCAGGATACAAAGACGGCGTCTATCACCTATAAAGTAATTTTAAAACATTCACCGCAGAGAACCAGTAGCACTTCTTCGACAGTTTTTATCATCCGTGGATTTTGGCTTGAAGAGTCTTCCGTCATTAGATTTTACTGTAAAAATCTACCTATTTTTTATTTATTACACTTAAAAAACCACAAGCAGGCTCCTACGGACGTAGGTTGTCTAAAAATAAAAAATTAAACATTTATGCAAAAGAACATCGTCGTCTGAGATTTTCGAGGACAAGGTAATTTAACTTGTTTTAAAAATTAAAGCTTCAGTTGCCTTAAAATTCATTTATTCAACAAAATTTGATTAGTTCTAAGTTTCCCGGGTGTTTACTAGGCTGCCATAAAAGTTTTAGAATTTATAGAAATTTTTTGTTTTAAGCATCGACAGCCAAAATTTTTACAATAATCATTTTGTTAGTCCACCAGGAAGAATTAATTTTTAAATTTTCGATAACTTTCGACTTGATCGTTTGAAAGTAAATTTTCAAATTTCTTTTAATTTTAATAAAATAATATTAAGCAGAAAAGATACATTTACTCAAATAATTTTTTTTCGAATCCGAAAATTTTAATAATTTTTTTGTTTTGTTTTACGAATCATTTATTATTAAGAAAAGTTGTGAAGTCTTGCGCGACCTTTTAGGCAGGCTAGTAGTATCCGAGTTGCAGGTCAACTTGCTGCCCAGTCTGCTAAATTTCACCAATTTTTCAAAAAATTTTTTGAAAGTGTTTTGTGATTGTGAATTTTACGTTCATCTAAAGGACTCCCTGTCCAATTTTATTTTTGGTCTTAACGACAGTCAAATAAATTTTTACACTTTCACAAATCACCTGATCTCACTCAATTTTGTAAGGAACCCTCTGTTTAAATTATTTTTTGGCCTTCAGCGACAAAACATATTTTTCATAGTTCTAAAAGCATTTGCAGAGAAATAAAAAGACACTTTTGCACAGATCCCCTATTTAATTTTACTTTTACATAAAAGTTGACTAAAAAATATTTTCAGTATTCCTTAAAATCATTTTTAGGCTAAGAAAAGACCAAAATGCGAGGGACCACCTGTGCAATTTTTTTGCCCTAATAAATAAAAAAAAGCATAAGCCGCTTGATTAAATCCTTCAGCTACATAGTCTGAGGTGGAAACAAGTCCACAAGCCAGGACCGCCGAAGAGGAGTTGCTGAAGTCTTGCGCACAGCTCTGCTAGCATAGCCAAAGACACACAGAAATTCAGCGAGGTTAGGTACAGGCTACCTTACCTCTCTGTAGAAATAAAATCGACATTGAGAAAATTCCATTCCTGCGATCAAATACCAAGGCAATAAAACTAAAATTATTTTCGTGGCAGCAAGTCACGTGGCACCCAACTTGATAGAAAAAATAATAACCCAGCTAGGGGAAAAATTAAAAAAGAGGTCTTCCAAAAAATACAAATAAAGGAAAACAACCTTGTTGTAATTGTGACAAGGTATTTTAGCAAAAAACGTTCAACTGTTAATACTTTAAAAAAAGGAAATTACCTAATTTTTTATAAATTGCTTTTCTTCTTTCTGCGTTAAGTAAAAGTAATTAATTAAATCAATATTTTTAAAATAGAAGTTATTATTACTATTTTCATATATTCTACAATAATTTGTGTTTTAAGATTGATTACTTTTACCTAACATTTGTATATTAGCGTGATCAAAAAGTACATCAATTATATTTAAAAACTATTTAATTTCTTGTATTACGTGTCAAATTTTGCAAATTTAATTTAATGTGAAATTTTGACGTGTTAATAGCGTTTTTGTGCTATGTCGAAGCTTTTTTTATAATATTTTTATTATTTTTGCCAAAAAAAAACTCTCTCGAGTTATTGACTGCGGTCGCCTAGATCATTCGCTTAAACCCCATAAAAATGTAAAGAACAAATTATAATATTTTTTATCCCTTGTTATGAAATAACCAACTTAAAAAATATATATTTGAAGCAACAAAAAAACCCGCTGCCAATTACTTGGGATCAGAACTTCCTCACCGTAGTAAAACGCGAGTGTGGTGGAGTTTATAATAAAAGTAATTTTTTGACGTTTCAAAAAGTCACATTTTTTGACGTTTCAAAAAAGTCACATTTTAACGTTTCAAAAAGTCACATTGGTGGAATGTCACTAATATTTTTTTAAACATTGAGACCAATTTTGCTCATCTCTTCCTTGACCTCTAGAATGTGTGTACCAAATTTGAAAGCTTTATCTCAAAAACTGTAGCTGCTATCGCGATCCACAGACAGACACACATACAGAAATTTTTTTCTGTCTGAAATTTTGTGTATCGTCATGATTCATCGAGATTCGTCCAGAAATGCAATAAAAATTTTCAAAGTTTTTTGCACGAATACATAACTTCCTCACTTTGAGGGGTGAGGAGGCAATTATTAACACTAAAGAGCAAATTTCTAATTAAATGAAATATATAAAAATGTTTCAATTTAAGATACATTTTTTGTTTTGTTAATTAAATTTAAAATGAAGTTTGTCGAACTAAAACGCGTTTAATTAATTCAAGGAAATTTTTTTAAGAAAATTTTCGTTTTTCGTAGACAAAACTGTTTCGCAGTCAAACTAAATAAATATAATAATAATTTCCAGACTACAATTTAAATACTTAAGTACAAATTTTTTTTGGGTTATTAGGTCCAATGTAATTAAAACACTATTGTATTAACTTGCCGACGTTTCGGTATAATTTATTACCATCCTCAGGGCACTGTAAGATATAAATAAGTTGATTGTAAGTTATTCTATACCTATATGGGTGATAAATTCTAATCCAAACTAATAGTGAGGAAATAATATTGAACAGTTAATTAATTATTCTATAACAGATTGTAGAAAACATGTACTTATTTTAGGCACTTCAATTATTATTTAGAATTAGTTATAGGTTAGTGATACATAAAAATTATAAAGGATGGTAATAAATTATACCGAAACGTCGGCAAGTTAATACAATAGTGTTTTAATTACATTGGACCTAATAACCCAAAAAATTTGTACTTAACTAAATAAATATATTTGAGTTGAAGGAAGTTATATTTCGAACAAACCAATTTACGTAAGAGAAATAATTTTCTTGGATGAAACAAACATTTTTAAGTGTGTAACAATTTGCAGAAAATTTTAAAAATAATATTAAAAAAAAATGTTGTGTTGTTATGTCTATTAAGTATTAAATATATTTTTTTACAATACAATAATTACTTCCTCGGATCGACCTCTCACGACGAAAACTGTTACTCATTTATTTTTCCACTTTGTATGCAGATAGAGGAGATTCTACCATATTGTACCTCATTTTGGTTTAATTCATATTCCTCTATTGATAATTCTAGCGATATCTTTGTCGCTACTAACAACCAAATGACTAATCATAAACATTAAAGATATCATTATCTGTATCTTATTTTTGGATAAACATTGCGTATTCAAATTAAAATTACCAATATCAATTTGATAACATTCCATTATTAATTTATAATTTATTATAATTTATTACTCACTCAAAAAATTAACTCTATAAGGAATGGATATGATTTTGCACAATGGTAGTTAGTTCAAGTAAAATTGTACAAAAAGTTTCTTCAATGATAGAGAGATCTTAGCTTAGTTTTTATTTAAAACATAAATAATTTTCTGTCATTTCGCACGTGAAATGTATAAAGTAGGTAGTGGGAGTACTACTTAGTTGATGGAGTTAATTAATATGACGTTTAAAAACCTGGCGGTGAATAGGGGAGCTTGTATAGGGAATTCGTTTTCTTAGCTCAATCACGGTCTGCTCCGCCCACTGATGTTTAGTTTATCATGTAACAACATTAATTAAACTCTTAAATAGGTATCTGTCTATTAGAATATTAAAGAAACGCTAGCGCATATTTTGTAGTCCAGATCATTATTTGCCTTAGCGGCTTTCTTAGCGACGGCAATTAATATTTTCCATATTTTAAAACTAGTTTATAAAGCATCTTCATTTTCTTTTAATTAAAAAAAATATATGGTACACACAATATGTATATACACGTTCGGAAAATTTACGATTTGGGTGCATGCATCCTCTCTAGCAAATATCAGCCTGTGTGTGCGGAATGGAGGGGTAATAGACAAAATTCGCATCCATCGCATATTGGTGTTCCTCATAACCATCAAACTTTGTAGAATGGTGGTGATATCGCACGCTTTAAACTCACATGTAGGACCCAAATGATAAATTTATCAAACGTGTATATGTAATTAAGAAACCATTTGATCGACATGGACTGCAGTATATTTTATAGTACTACCTATGATAGTAGGTACTAGTTCTTGTAAACAGATTTAATGTATTAGTAAATCGAAATTCTTTCATTAAAAAATGTTCTCCAAATGAGAAGAGGCCGATCAACTGGTTACCGATTCTTTACGTACTAATAGAGATATACTATCTTCTGTTAAACTAATTTTTCAATGTCACTAGAAATTCAGTTAACTATTCTATTTACGGCTCTCTGCGTAAGGAATAGCAATAACGTTATCAAAAATGCAAAAAAAAATAGTTTGTAGCAAATTCATAAATGACTCTGACAATAAAAGACAAAACACCTGGAAAATAATTCATTTTGAGACAGACATCGGGTAAATGTCATTAATTTTGAGGTATTTCACCAGACAATTTTAACAGATATTTCGTATCAGTCGCAGGACAGTTAATAAATCACAACAATCAAACTAATTCTACCTATAGTAAACTACTTAATCTATCTTTTTTCTTGCATCCAATAACCGAACTAGAATTAAAATCAACAATTAAATCTTTAAAAAACTCACGTTCTCTGGATATACATGACTTAAATTCAAAAATAATTAAATTTACGGAAGATATGATCATCGCACCCCTTACCTCTTTATTCAACAGTTGTATCGCTGAAAGTATTCGCCCATATTATTCCTATTTTTAAAAAAAGGTAACGACTTCTTGTCAGATAACTATCGTTCGCATAGCAATTCTTCCCATTTTTGGTAAGATCTTTGAAATTATTCTGATAGAAAGATTATCGAGTTATCTGAAACAGAAACTACTCCTTAGTCCTTGTAAAAGTAGTAAGAGGGATGTATCCTGCGGCCACTGCTACTTTTGGTCTACATGAATGATTTTCCTCAATTTATGTTGCCAAATAAATCCATCCTATTCGCCGACGATACCCTCTTTTGTGTTCTGATCACAGCGTTGCCAAGTCTACTAAAACTATCCTCTAACAAGCAAAAAAATTGGTTCACCTCAAATGAACTTACATTTAGTCAAGAGAAAACTCAAGAGACTATTAATATCTTCAAATACGCAACTAAAAGGCAAGTACATTAAACTCTTAAGTATCTATATAGATGATAACTATTAGCTGGGTTAACCATATTGAACAACTAAACGAAAGGCTTTCAAGCACAGTCTTTCTCTTTAGAAAACTAAAACGCATTCTACAGTTTGACATCTTAAAGAAACACCCATTTCGCCCTGTTCCATTCTAGACTTTCCTACGCTATTGTTCTATGGGGAAACTCCTATCACGCATTGAAAGTTTCATATAATTACCGTCGTATCTCGCTTATCTGAGAATCCAACGGTTTTAAACTTTTCGTGGTAAATATATGACTATAAAGTGATTATTTTGACCAAATTTGAGTTTAGTAAAAGAAGTCCGTTTTAAAATGATAAAAGGGATTGATTTCTCAAAAAATATATATTAGTGGTTTTTTATTTATGTACAATTTAATACTATATTTGGCGTCCTTAGGAACAGTTCTGTACAGAATATTGAAGGAAGTAAGCTTTAAAGATACTCCAGATATGAGCACTCAAATTTGCAATTTTTTCGTTATCTTTGCTATTAACTCGAAAACTACTAACACCAAAATATTTTAATTTCCAGAATTCTTCAGTTTTAATTTTTTTAATTTCATTAAATGTCCGAGCTGTTTAATTTGTAGCCCATGTAAAAATTTCTTCCATAAAAAAGAAGAGGAATGGTTTCAGTTGTTTTTCAATTCATGCATACATAAATCATTTTTTACTTTTTCTCAGAAAATGCTCTGGAAAAAATAACTAAAAACGATATAGAAAATCCTAAAATGTTACATTTTTAGATAAAACGTGAATTATATTTAAAAATTAATTAAGGACTTAGTTAACGCAGTACCAACCCCAGCAGCACAAAATATTGGACCAATGTTCAAATCATATAAGTCCAATATTTGAATGATACCAATATATGACATGACCAATATTGGGCATATATTGTTCTGAAATTTTTTCCCAATATATACAAAACTATATTTTGCCAATGTAAGACCTATCAGTGTAATCTATATATTTTCAGAATAATTATATTCAATATTTGGCACATATTGTCCTAAAATGTTGTCCCAATATGCACAAATCTATATTTCGCCAATGTAGGACCTATCTGTATATCTTCAGCAACCTGACTAAAGGAAAAATCCAAAACTCCTAATACTTTAACCGGTGGGTGAGATACAGGGGTTAAATATAATTATTCCATGGAGGACGCTGTATTATTTAGCTATTGTAGATTACCAATTATGGTGAAAAATGTTTTGACTATTTTCTCAACAAAAATATTAATCAAATGAAGTAACAATAAATCTCACTGCGCGAGATGAAGACCGAATATAAATAGATATAAACGACTAAAATAGGCAAATATCTTTTTTGTACTGATGGTTGGTTCTATATTTTCACATAGCAGTAAAATGACACACTACATATATTATTAATTAACCATAAATAATCAGATCTATAATATATGTACCTACTTAATATTCTTGTTCCTTAAAATATACCTATCAAGTCTGTTGGGACTGTAAAATTGATGTGTTTGGTTCCGTGTCCTAATATTTTTAAAATTCGCGCAATCTTCATCCATTTCAAAAAATCTGACATATTATTGCTTCGTATTTATGCATTACTAGAAAAAAATAATAAAATAATTATTGGGTATTACAAAGCATTCTTTCAAATCCAACATGATAATAACAATAAATACCTTTATACATATGTATTTATAAATATTTTTA
>JANEYF010001599.1:0-67096 GCA_029963845.1 Rhamnusium bicolor | reverse complement strand
GTTTAAACACTGAAGATTTAAATCGAGCTGTTAGCATGTTGAAATGTGGTAAAAAAGTCAAAGGAAGTATAAGTATATTTAATTTAAACCAGTCAGTAATCAGTAGAGCATGGAAACAGTCCTTGAACAATAATTCTGTAAGTTTTACTCATGCTGGTGGCAGGAGACAAGTAATGACTTCAGAACAGATAGATTGTTAGTAACTAGTGTACGTGGCGACCCCTTTCAAAATTGCACAATATTTAGAAATTCATTATTAAGAGAAAATATCAATATCTTGCGTAGTACGATACAAAGGTGTTTATATCGAGTTAATTTGAAATCTCAACCTCAAAATTTCAATACCCAATAGAAGAAATAGACTGATTTGAGCCCGGCAGAACATTAATTGGGGGTTGCAAGAATGTCGGCATTGCGTTTTTGCTGATGAATCTAGAATATGCTTATTTCCAGATGATAATAGAATTCATGCATGAAGAAGAGATGTGGAATGATTATGGTGTAGGGTGTCATTTATAATGGAGGTAGTGGAGTCAATTTTGAAAGTTTGTTGTAAACGCTGAACACTATCTAGAAATTTTGCAACATGTAGTACCTCTCACAGATAATCTAGGAGTATAATTTACCTACTAGATGTTAATTAGCTTTAAGGGTCTTCATTTTTTTATTATGCTTTTACTATTCACGTCGTGTAATTATTCAATGTGTATAGTAGGGTTTAATTTTAATGTGTATTTATGCACGAGGACTAGAGTAGAAAATGTGTAGCATTATAAAGAAAATCGTATCTTCTAAAGTATCTAAGATATTGAAATGTACAAAATACTATAAATTCATTAAGTCATGTTAGTTTACTATAAAAGCCAACCTAAGTCAAAAAACATGTCGGAATTAAACACCTTGGATAAAAAAGTAATAAGTTCGAAATAATTGGTAAAAATTCTCTTTTAGAGCAAGAATCAAGAAAAAAATAAGAAAAAGATCATGAAAATGTGTGGGGTAGTTAAATGATAAAATCAATTTGATAGTCAACTTAATTGTTGATGATCCACTTCAAATTATATGGGAGTGTACTTAGTGTAACATCCTTAGAGATGAGGTTAATGGAAATACAAGTACAAATAAGAAATGATATTGGAAACTCTGAAAAACAAAAAGGTTTTCATTTGGGGCCTCTATTGTCTTAATAATTTACTTTTTAGTTTACATTTTTTTATTTAAATTTGCACCAAGAATATGGACTGGGTAAGGTTGATTAATTTAAAAACTACAACTAAATTTATTATTTTTTTCTACAGAATTTTCTTTGTTTCAGATGAAGATCGTCTAATGACCTTCTTACGTGGTTGCAAATTCTCATTGGAAAAATGTAAGAGGAAATTAGACATGTATTTCACCATGAGGTCGGCTGTACCTGAATTTTTCTCAAACCGAGATATTAGCAGGCCAGATTTGCGCAAATCATTCAGTTGGCGTAAATATTGTTTTAATCCATATTTTCATAGTTTTCGTCGAACATATATAGTTTACTCTTTTTTAATTAGACTTATTTATCATCTGTATTGTATGTCTGTCAACATTGGTAACTCTGTTATTGGGAGAAAAGTTAAGTATAGTACGAGAAATCGGTATAGTGATGGAACGTGCAGGGTAAACCGCTACATGAGGGCGGAAAATGTCTAACACATGACATCTTCCGTCTTTTACACCTTTTACGTTAAAGCAATAAAGATAATTGTTGTTTATATTGGCACGCGGCCGAGGCGGAGTTTCAGTTATATTCTGTGATAGTTCAGGCCTGCACTTAATTTTTGTTACCGATTTGTTTAGCATAATTATTTTATATCTGTTTATTTGCTGGTATGTTTTTGAAAATAATTTAATCATGTTATCGTGTTGCTGTGTGTTGTGTAATATATGGTAATTGTAATATTATAAGTAATAATTATTTTATATGTTTATTTGCTGGTGTGTTTTGAAAATAATTTAAGAAGGTTATCGTATTTAATGTAAAAATGTTTCGACCGTGGAGGCCTCTACGTCTACATCTTATTGTGTTTGTGAAAATGAAAGTGACAGTGATTACAGTGATAAAGAAAATCAAAGTTTATCAGTATTTTCAGTAAGATAAATTCCGGTTACATTTAAACGTGCAAGCGAAACAACTTGCTTTAATGTTTACAATAATCTTTTGAAGCGACGAGATAATGACCCTAATTTGTATGATTTAGATGTAGTAGATGAAACAGCATCTCTGACTAACGTTCCCCGTCCCACAATACACAAACTGGTGAAAGAAGGTGCCCTCCCAATAAATCAACAATCCGACGCCGGTCAATCGAAAACTCTGTACTTACTGTTAGCAAAACTTTTAAGAACTTTAGTTTACGACGCGTATGAGAAAAAATGAAATCCCAACTATTGACGTGGTAGACAGAAAACTAAAAGAATTGGATTATCATCTAAAATATACCAAAAGAACTTTAGGAACTTGATTGAGAAAATTGGTTTAAAACATCAAACTATTAATAAACGCATGGCGATTATGGAAAGCAGGCGAATAGTGGATTGGCAAGATTCATATCTAGATGAGATAAAAGAACTCAAAAAGGAAAATAGACCAATTTATTATTTGGATGAAACTTGGTATGATACTCATAATATCGTAAAAAAGGATGGACTGATGGATCTAGGAAATGTTAACCAATCTCATTGCCCCCTAAAAAGGGACTCTGTTGATTATATTACACTGTGTATCAGTTGATGGATGGGTTGATAATGCATTCAAACTGTGCGGAAAACACATGGAAAGCTGTAACATGGATTACCACAAGAACATGGAGGGAGAAATATTTGAGGAATGGTATAAAAATACCCTAATTCCAAAATTAAAACCGAATAGCATTATTGTTCCTAACAATGCGAAGTACCATTCAAGGTAACTGCATAAAATTCTTAACAAGAGTTTTATTAAGCGACATCGCGAGCAATTGTGAATTTTCCAAAGGTGTTGAAGCCACGTCGAATACTGTCAGATAACGGTACACAATTTTCAGATAAATATTGGATAGATACCATGCGCGACTTCGGGATAAAAACAATTTTTTGTTCGGTCCGGTACCCTCAGGGTAATCCAGCCGAGAGGGTAATGAGGGAGCTAGGGCGGTTATTCCGCACGTATTGTAATGAAAATCACACGTCTTGGGGTGTTTGGGTTAAGGTTATTGCTAATTGGATTAATTGTGTGACTCACGAATCAACGGGCTATGCACCATACGAGTTACAATTTGGTATAAATCCTTGCCCAAAAATTAAAAATTATTGAAGTTGTCTGAGGACAATCAACTTACCAGTCGTGAGGTTAAACTAGAGTTGGCAAAGAAAATTTTTGCTTTCCAAGGTGCAGTATAGAAAACTAAAACACGATGCACAAGTACGCAGGCATACTTATTTCCAGCAAGGCGATCTAGATTGGTTAAGATCTAATCACTTATCCAGTGCATCGGACAATGAAATAAAAAAGTTTTTTTAAGCTGTATGAAGGACCATATATGGTAGAGGAGTCATACGATAATAATTCATATAAGCTGGTTGATCCTGATACTGGAAAGGTTAGAGGTAAATTTAATGTATTCTTGTTAAAACCTTATCGAAGTACAGTGGAATTTAACGGCGTTTCATGTTGACAACTCCTTAAAATTGGTGGGACGTTGTAGCGATCAGCTGATCGTACAAATAATAGCTATTGAAATAACGACTCCTAAAAAAAGTGCGATCACACAAAAAACCTCTATCGCGGTGTCGATCGCCAGGAATAATAGATATACGTCTACCAATCTTGTAAAGTTATAGTGAAAAGTACGGCAGTATAATATTTTACAGTAAAATTAATTCAATAATAATAATAAATATTCTTAATAAGTAATAATAATACGAAATATAACAGTGGGCAATTATATAAATTAGTAAATAGATAATTATCGACTCTGGTGAGTAATTAATTTTATTTTGAGTGCAAAATGCAAACTTCGAATTGTTATACAGGGTTCGGCCATTTTACTAAATGCAGTGACATACTGATGATAAATTTGCAGTGTGTGTGTGAAGAGCTATTAAGAAGTATCCATCTGCCGTTCTATCTAATAGTGATGTAACAATTTTGACTTGATAAGCAAGAAGTTGACCAGTCTTAATTAGTAGAAAAAGTTCAAGTATAGGACCTTCGTACCCCGCGGACGAGTGGGACGTTTTCTTTGTTTAACGGAAAAGTTTGCACTATTTTAAACTTAGATTTTGCACTATTTGCATTTCAATTTGGCACTAGTTGTAACTATATTAGTTAATTTAGAAATTTAAAAATATCGTTAATTTAGTTACTCTATAATCTGTATATAGGGTGTCATAAAATGAATTCATTAACTTTAGGAGTAGGGAATTATTTAGTATTCCTTGTTAACACAATAATTAATAGATCGTTATGTTACAATCCCTCCTGTAAGTAGGAATACTTGTTGGGTAAAAAAATTTAAGTAATACACGAAGGATTGCGTTGGCCAACTGCATCGTTCTTCGAGGGATTAATCTAGGTGAGTTAACCTTTACATTATAAAATTTGGTTTTTGTTTATAAGCTTATTTATAGCGGGGATTAATTTTCTTTATTCGTTTGATTGAATAAATTATTATTGTATTGTAATATTCATAACTAATCATTAAATCATTTTGAGGAAATCATTATTTTATTCCTGTTACTAGTAGTTAGGGAATCTGCATAATTCAGGATTACGAAACATTACAAGTTACAAATTTATTTAATAGATCATGATCTCTATTATGAGGAAAAATCATAATAAAGCACAACTCTTGGAAGGACTGCAAACAAAAAATTATGAGAAGTATATTATAGACACTGTAGCGGAGAGATATGGCTACTAAGTGTTGAGATTTCCGCCATATTTCTGTAGTTTCAACCTGATTGAATTATTTGGTGTAAATTGATGAAAAATGTCAGAAAAGAAAATACGTTTCCGAAATTCGATACAAAAAGTGCGTAGAATTAATTCAAAATGAAGTGTCGAAAATTAACAAGGAAGATTGGAAAAAAAGAACTAAGAAAGTAATTACAATTGAGGATGATTATTTAAAAATTGCTGAATGTCATATAAATGGTGAGAAGGGAGAAGATCTAGAGGAAGAAGCGATGTGAGGTGAGGTAAAGTGAAGTGCTGTGAAGTGATCAAGTGATATTTTATGATATCAACTGTATTATTTATTTCCGTTTTTGTACTTTCGTAGTTCAGTGCTTGAGAAATATTCTTTTTCAAAATGATATTATTTATTAATATTATTTTTTTTTCTTTTTACAAAAATATGTCTTTCCGGTTTTATTATAGTAATAACTTTACTATTACAATTTATTTTTAGTTTATTTATTGAGAAAAATATTTGTTTCTAGCTAAGGAGTTTCGTGTCCACAATCTCTTAATATAGTTTTATTAGTCGGTTTGGATAAAGTTAATAAAGAAAACCTCAAATTCTCATTTAGTCGACGTTTCGACAAAATTTATTGTCTTCCTCAGGACTAAAACATATAACATAAATTATATATAGATTCAAATAAATAAAGATTGTCACCAACTAGTATGAAAAAAGACATTAGTTCTGGAAGAATTATTAACTATCACTCACAACACCCCTTCAGCCAAAAATTTAATATTTTGTTAGGTATAAAAAACAGAATTTTACAATTAAGTGATTTTGGGTTTCATGATCAAAATATGAAAATTTTTAAACAAAAACTTGTGAATAATGATTATCCTAATACATTAGCGAATTTAATTATAAATAACAATAATTTGAATAATAGAAATAAGGTTACCTCAAATCAACAACAACTGGCTAATAATAATAAACAATATTTTAAGTTACCATATGTATAAGGCCTTTCACAACAGATTAAAAGAATTCTAACGAATGAACATTCCAATATTGTTTTCTATCATATTAAAAAAAGTGGGAAATTTATACTCGACAATGAAAGACAAATTAATATTAGATTATAAATCACATGTAGTTTACAAAATTCCGTGCAGTTGTGGGGCTGTATATATTGGACAAACTAAACAATTATTAAAAAATCGAATCAAGGAACACAAATGCTCGTGTAACATAAGCACATTCACAAAAAAGAAAAAACTGCTCTAGCAGCTCATAATTTTGAGTTAAACCACGAGTTTATTTTCGACAATGTTAACATTTTAGACAATGAACATAACTACAAAAAAACGATTGATTAGCGAGATGATACTTATTAACAAACACAATAATACTGTTAATAAAAAACCAGATACGGAAAATTTGAGTAGAATATATAATAACTTAATAGCTAACTTTGTAAAATTATAGCTCCTGTATAATTATTACAATAATAGATGTTTATAAATATGCATACATTTTTTACTAACTTTTTACATGAAAATAAGAACAATTCGGTATGTCTTTTTGTGATTACTAATAATTTTTTAGTATAGTTCCTTCATTGTTACTGTGATAAGACACTGGTATTCATGTGTATTAAAAATTCATGTTAATATATTGGTTCATTTTTGTTTTGCCTTTACACTCTTTTCAAATCGATCTGCATTGAAACTAGTTAAAAACCATTAATTGCCATAGCCCAATGGTTATTGTTTGACCCAAGAAGCCTTTTATTATAAGCGACGTTATTTATTTATTTGACGATTATGATTATGTTGACTGAAAACCAGGTAAGCGATTTCCTAATCTAATGTTTTATTACTTTTTGTTACTTTATATTTAAACAAAAATAATTTTTTACCTTTTAAATAATATATTTATTCCTCAGTTTGTTACTTATAACTTTGTGTATTTATGTAACTTTTTAATTTTAATTTTTTTCAATTTTAAATTATTGTTATCTATAAAATAAAAAAGAGTCACACTGTGTTTAAATGTTTTACATCTTTATTTATTTGAATCTATACATAATTTATGTTATATGTTGTAGTCCTTGAGGAAGACAATAAATTTTGTCGAAACATCGACTAAATGAGAATTTGAAGTTTTCTTTACTAATTTTATCCAAACCGACTAATAAAACTATATTTGTTTCTGTTACTATTTTGAGAGTATATTTTGGTTTTTATTTTGTTTTAAGGTTTCTTGTTACTTTTTAAATAATTTCTTTATTCTGTACTAGTATTCCATACCTATCGTTTTCTGGCAAGAAATGCTCATACCTCCTCCCAGTTCTTGCTAGGTAGTAACAAATTATGTTAAGAGAACTGTAACTACAGTATGTGTAGTCAATATTATAAATTTAGTACTTTTATTTCAAGTTAATACTTTTTTCTACAACTGATAAATTGTTGCTAGCTAAACTGAGCACAAAAACCTACATTGGAAAAGTAAACGAGCGAGCAATACAGATAAATCCGGCTCTGCATTCTGTAGCGTCTTACCCTCCACGTCCCGTGACTAAAGCGGTTTCTCCTACTATAAATATTAAGAAATCTCTCTTTCAAAATAATGAAAATACCTGAAAAAAACTTGAAATCAGACTAGATGTTTACAACGAGAAATACAAAATGAGATTTTTAATGTAATTTTTCTCAAAATGATCTCCTTTAATGGTGATGCGCCATTTAAATGGAACACCCTGCATGTATTAATTTTCATTTACTTCTCAGAAACATACCTCCATTGCCAGGCTTAACCCCAGATGGTAAGAGAGTCGTCGTGTTAAGAGGAAAAGTAAAAGACATTGATACTCCTAACATAGCTGATATTATGAAAGTAGTCCTTATGATTGGTGATGTCCGTCTAGCAGCTGAAGAAACTGGTGTCGCTGGGGACGTCTATATTTTAGATGCAAGCGTCGCTACTGCCAACCATTTTGCCAAAATTACACCTGCTATCGTTAAGAAATTTTTAGTATGTGTACAGGTCAGTAAGGAAATATTTTTTCTAGTGAGGAAATAGTATATTTTGCAACATGAGATGAAAATACCTTTTTATTTGTGAGTGAACAATTTCAACGAGTTCACGACCTCCAAAAACGTATTTTATCTCCAGTAGGAAATGCTATTTTTTCTACTCATATATGTGAAAATAGAATTTTTTTCTAGGATATTGTAATTTATGAAATAATAGATTAGAATGTACATTTTATTAGATTAGGAAGCACAAAATTTTATCTATTTTCAGCATAAACGTGGAAAATACAATTATTATAATTATTGATAGCCAGATTCTTATTCATAATGTTGATTTCTGTGGTGCTTGTTGAATGTAAGTTTTCAGTTGTCGCAGTTGTTGCTATAGGCAGATTTGATGGTGTGTTATCGAAGTCAAAGATTTGGTCATCAAGGCTAATTGTAGTATCATGCATATTTAACTCAAAATGAATTCTGACAGTATAAATTATTGATTGTTTGTTTAGTCGCTTCCATACCAACACATGTATTATTTCCGTAGAACATTCTCTTTATTGTTGCATTCACATAGAAGATGATATTTTTAGGTTCATGCAAATTTAGTTAGTTTAATGGTTTTATTAAGAAAATCATAAATTTGACATTTTCATTTTCGTCTCTAAAGGTGAAAACATTTTCACCGTGGGAAACGTACTAGTTTTGCATTTATGAGTAGAAACAAATTATAATGATTTAAAACATTTTAACTGAGCTTTGGAATGATTTTGACTTTTTGATTAAAATCAGATGCTTGACTAATTTTATGTGATTAAAAATTCCGACAGTTGGTTATGGCGTCTTTGATGTAAAAAGTATTGTCAAATGAACAGCTCCAAGGAAGGGAGATCATAAAGTTTCATAAAAACAAAATGGATTTTTAATTTGTTTTAATGCATCGGATACCTGAATAAATACCATGAAAAATATATTTTTTAAGACATCGTCGATAAAAAATATTTCGTTTTATGGCATTATGCAAGTCACTAAAAGTTGAATCACATCTTAATTATAATAACGAAGATATGAGGGTGGTCAGAGATGAACCGGCACACAGTGGTGGGGACGGTTTTTTTTGTTAAATGCTATTATGTATTACCTATGTTATTAATATTTTTCATGGTTTTATTCAAGGAAAATAGATGTTAGTATTATTGTTTTGAAATATTGATTTGTTTTATTTTCATAGACAAAATATTATTGTTTTTTGTTGTTTACATTGGACCTGTTTGTTTATATTATTAAATTTAAAAACATTTTTGTCATATTGAATTTTTTTGGAATGCCCTATAAGTTGGCCCTCCTAGTTGTAAGTCTAGGGATGCCCTTGCTTTTACAAAATAAGCATTACATCCTGATAAAAAAAGTAATAAACGTAATAATAATCTTTCTGTTTGATTTTAGGAAGCCTATCCAGTAAAACTGAAAGAAGTCCATGTGGTAAACGTATCACCTTTCGTAGACACCATTATCAATTGGGTCAAACCATTTTTAAAGGAAAAAATTAAGAATCGTATTCACGTCCACTCAGATTTCGAAACTTTATACAAGTTTGTACCGCAAGACGTTTTACCAGAAGAATACGGTGGAACAGCTGGAAAAATACAGGATTTTTCATGGTAATACATTCATGTAAACAATGGTGTCTGTAATTTTGCCCTGGTGTTT
This sequence comes from Rhamnusium bicolor, assembly GCA_029963845.1. Taxonomy (NCBI): domain Eukaryota; kingdom Metazoa; phylum Arthropoda; class Insecta; order Coleoptera; family Cerambycidae; genus Rhamnusium; species Rhamnusium bicolor. The sequence goes on along the minus strand of JANEYF010001599.1, from coordinate 57,438 downwards.
CATGGGTGTTTATTTCTAACGGTGCACAGAGGGCCAGAAATTTCGAAAAGCGGCCAAAAATCTAAAAATGGGCTAAAGGGCTTTAGAATTCTAAACTTTAAATGGAAAAAATAATTTAAAAAAGTAAATTACCCGGGGGTAACTTTTAGGGGGATATAAGATTATTAACTAAATTTACTAGACTTTTTATCATTGTGCAATAAACCATTTATAAACAATAAAATTACTAACAAAAATAATTGAATTTCAATGAAATGCGTTACCTATTACTAAATACAGTATAATATTAAGATTAATACTAAAGATCTATGTCACTGACGTCCTTGTCTTCCTCGTCGGATGAAGAAATTTCGCGGCTTGCGTCTCAGGCTGTGGAACTCTATGAGATTCTGATTCCGTTGATTCTAGCGAGGGTGTCTCTAATAACGAAATAACTTCAGGAGATATATTCGAATATTTTCGTGGTGGGCACTGAAGCAAAGATGAAATTACTGGATCGGAAGTTATAAGGAGTCTGTTCAGCAAATTCCTCTTGTACGGGAAATTTTTCGAGTGTGTTTCTTTTTTAAAACTTTTGAGATCCTTATTCCTTGATTCTTTGGGCTTCTTCTGACAATTGACCGATAGGTAGAATAGCTTTTCTTTGATTATTATGGCTCCATGAAGTAATATTTTATGTACGATAGTGGGCATACCACGGATATTTAACGACATACAATTTGCGTATTCCAAAGCATATTCATCAAACGCTCTCACATTGCATAACCATAAGATAAGGTTCGTAATATCACATCAAATCGCGTAATAACTTCTTCATCTATGCCCGTAATTTCACTGGAAAGTGAGGGGTTAGCAAAAAAACGTCGAGCCGTGTTGCCGTCATTAGTGGTTCTGCTACTTCCACTCTGAGGTATATTCACGAGCAATCCTATTCTATCTCGGAAGTTCTGCTGTATGGTATGTTTTTGTTTTCGAAAACTGCTTTATTTTCTGTTCCTCGAATTTGCCAAACTTTAAGTTCTAATCTGTACGAAATGTGCAGCAAACATTCAAAAAACCTGATCCAGCCATGTAAGTTATTCATACATAAAAGTGTTTGTTTTCCTAAAAAAATACGATTCACGTTGAGAAACTTCCTATTTTTTTATACAGGTTGCTCAAAAATTACAAAAACTTGAAATTCCCTTAAGTAAATTGGTAAATTTTTAATTTTAGAACAAAATGTTCAATAAAAAATCTAAAATTTCAGTTTCGAATGTTTGTGAAAAGATAATTTTCAGGAAAATACCGTGTCAGTTTTTGCCACATTTTCTATTTGGCTCATTAATTGCATTTGATCAAGGCGAATAAGTATCAGACAAACCATCTGAATTTATGGAATACCTAACAATGAAATGGTACCTTATAATATAATATGTTTCAAAAACATGTGTTGTAACTAGTAATTTACTAAAATAATAATATTTAATCGAAGTTTTGGATTTTAGCTGAATGTAAAATTTTAAACAACTTTTTATCCAACATTTCGTTCCAAAATTAAAAATGAGGCAAATTTATTCTTAGGAAAATATCAAGATTTTGTAATTTTTGAGCACCCTGCATAAAAATCATTTAAAAAATACAGTTTGTTACCTAGTATGTTACTGGAATAATAAATCTTTACGCTTGTGACTTCACGTCAAAAGATTAGTCAGAGGTTTAGAGGTTGTTTTTTGACGACTAATATGAGACAAAAATAATAACATAATTCCCTAACGTTTCGGAAAATAAATCTGTTTCCTTTTGTAAAGTTATTTATCTTTTTTTAAAATTTGTCAAACGTGAAACTTGACACTGTATTATTTGTTATGTTATATCCATAGACACTTACATAGAGCTGTTGATACTTAAAAATTATAAAACATTAATTTTGTTCAATTCTTCTTCAATATTTATTTGATGTCGGTCAGTCAACAGGATGGAGGAACTACTTGAAAAAATTGATATTAATACTGGTTATTGAAAAGAGTTGTAGAAACATGTTCTTGATGACCGACAGTCTCAAAGTCGATGGTTCACTTTTTGATGCCTAAATCGAATTGAAAAACAGCGTCATTTACTCCAATTTCTTTTAAAATCATTTGTAATATCTACCTATGCTTGTATGTTAACAGCCATCTTGAATCAAAATATTGACCTACCACTACAAATATAACAGAATGACTGACAGAAATTCAAATATTTATCCGAGCTTGTAAGGTATACACTTTGTTTACAAAATATTTACTTGGAAGTAACTTAGCACAGTAATTCGTTTTTTATGTGAAATATAATGGTCAAGATAGTTTTCGTCAGTTTTAATGATGGTAACATCTTTTATCGCACTCCCATTGGACTGATAAATTATTTTCTGAAAATGTGTATGTAATCATTAACCATCTACCAAATCCCAAGAAATCTATAACTCTAGGTAGTACAAGAAAATGTGGAAAATTTTTAGTGAAGTTTAAATAATTTCTTGAGGATTATTTACACAGTTCTCGATGCTATTGCAAGTAAATTTCCTGTTTAATCAACGGTACACTAACTAATTTGTCATAATAATTTTTGCTCTAAGAATGTCTTGTATCTGATCGCCAGTTAACACATTCGTTGACTTTCACAATGAGCAGTTTCCTAATTTCATTGTCAGTCTATGGTGCCATAAACTTCTCTGTGCAGAAATTATGGTAATCTGGTGTGATGAAGAATATTTAGTTTAATCTTGTTTGTATTAGAATATCTGTAGTATCGTGTGTCTGTTGATGTGTGTCAGTTTATTACGCACGTTGACTGATGGCAACCGCCCATTAGCGAATGCAACTGCTTTCCGTATGAGACTTGTTCGGTATTATCCTGTTATTGTGTCATTGGATAATTATCTAAATGACATCAGCCGATGTCTTCTTCACATATTATATGAGATTAGTTTATGCTAAAAAATTGCAGACAGAGCCAACTGAAAAAATGTTCTTTAAACTCATCAAATTTGTGCTGTAGATATTGTTTCACCATTTATTGTAATTTTTGGCAAAATACCCCATCTGTCACTTGCCGTCAATTGAACCCATATTGGCACAAGCAGAGCTATGTAGAGTGGTTCTTATAGAAGCTAAATCGCTAGAAGCGGGAAACATTTAGTTCCTCAGTGTATCTTCTGATCTAGTTATGAAAGCATTACCACTTCTGCTTAGAGTATCAAGACTGCATTGAGTAACCTGACTAGAATATTTCTGGGCAGCATTTGTCTATAATTATTATAAACAAGTGATTGCTTACGAGGTAAAAGATTATATACAATGAAAAAATCGGCCGTATACCCCAAAATAGAAACAACTAATACAGCTACGGACCACGGTGTTCCGAAATTACTGTTCCTCGTCAGCGTAGCGTGGCTTAAGAAATATGATCTAAAATGGAACGGATCTGGAACAAAAATTGAAGTGTGTATGGAAAGTGCATTGCATAGTAGTACTCCATTTGCACCATTGTGTCCGTTGTGCCACATTTAAGGCCTCAATTATAGAAATCCGCACATAGAGCTCTATATGCACTGTGTACTAATGAACAACAATAATTCTGAAACACCAGTGTTCGTAGTTGCTTTGGTTGTTTTCATTTTGGGATATGCGGCTTTTTGTTCTATAATAATAATTATTATATTTATGTGGAAAGTTCGATATAAACATTTTGTATATAAAAAATCCTCACTCGTCACTAAATCCCTACACCTAATACCTTTTGTGGTACATAATTTTCCGTAATGAAAAATGTGTACGAAAATTTAAACAATTCTTGGAAAGATTTTGAAACAAAACAAATTTCTTTTTGTTTTAGACCAGTGGATGGAAAAATTAAAGGAATACACCCCTTGGTTCAAGGCGCAAGAGGACATTAAGGCCGACGAATCAAAGCGCCCTGGGAAACCAACCAATTATGAGGATCTTTTTGGTTTAGATGGCAGTTTTAGACAATTAACCATTGATTAAAAGGAATATAAAATAATTAGTTAGATAAAATTGTTAAAACCATTTTAGATGGGAACAAATCTTGTTCTAGAAATAAGCAATATAGCAAAACACGAAAAAATTTGTTTCTGCAGATTGCGAAGCAATATTGCTCGATTCGATTAAAAATTGTCCTCATCTAAAGTGGCTATTACGCTTTACCGTTAAATAATTCCTTTCTATAAAATATTAAAACACATAATTTCCGATAAGAACTATATCAAAAATTAAAAACAATAGAAAATGTTATGAAAACAAATAAAAAAATGTATCAGGTCTCCTCAGTGTGTTACCGTTATATTTGGGTAGCCTGTATTCTTTTAGAATAATGCCTATTATTACTTTTCTCAAACACGAATAAAGGAGCTCAAATAAATCATTTTTGTATCCCAAATAAATTTAAACGTGAACTTTATTAATGCTTTTAATTTTGTATCTTTGTATTATTTTCATGGTATTTAATAAATAATTAACGTCTTTAAGTCACATGTATAACAATAGTTGCTCAAAGACCTTCGCTACTAGAATTTTGTATAAATACCAGATTGTTTTGTTTTGTTTTTATATACTTACAGCGTTTAGTTGGATATAGTTATCGCCCCTTCATTTCCTTCTCATTTCCTCATATTTCATTTTATTTTTCATAATAAAGCCTCTTCTTTGTTACCCCTTGTTTGATTTAAATTTTTGAACACAATGAAGGTCACAGTGTATGCATAACATATTTTTTTGGAAAACTCTATGCGTCAGTGAGCAATGAAATACGGTAATTTTACAACATTTACTTCAGTAGCCTTTCTAAGTAATCAATCAGTTCTACCATACGGAATAAATATATAAGTATGTAAAATAGTTATTTAACTAGCAACTTACACATGAAATATATAACAATGGGTATTAGAGATACCAAATAGATTTTGTTATGGGACCACAGAGTCGTTGAAAAATGAGGTTATGTTGTCGCATGGAGGCCCTCGTACATCGAGGTTATGTACAGAGTTCGAGTATGGCAGTCTTAACACGATGTATTTGTTCATGTTATATGGGACTACGGGGGCTAAACGAATCGAGTTTCAAGTTTGATAATGTTGTAAGCGCCCTACGGGTGTCAACGCAAGATATTCTAGTGAATGTGTGGTTATGTTATCTGGGGCCCAAGGGAATCATTGAAAAGTGATGGTATGTATAGAGTTTTGATATAGGGACACGGGAATGTTGAAAAAATACGTTTATATTTAAAACTTGTCACGGAGACCCTCGAGGCTATGTACAGAATTCGAGTATGGCGGTGTCAACACGATGTGTTTGTTTATGTTATGTGGGACCACGGGGGACTAAACGCATCGAATTTCAAGTTTTGTTATGTTATTCGAGGGCCTCAACACGGTGGGTTCTACGTGGTGCATTGTCACTTTCTCTAAGAAAACCTATATTTCGCATGATCTACTACTGTAAAAATGCTTTTTTCACGTTCAGACTTATACTTTTGTTATTGTTTGGGTCTTTTATTTCATTATGTTAATAGAAATACTTGTTGGGATAAAAGAAAATATCTGGCAACACAAATTGGTATTTTATTATAGACAGTTCAAATGCAAGCACAGACATTTAAAGTCTTCATTTAGTGGAGTTAGGTAGCTCAGTAGGTTAGATGCCGGCGTTAATCCAGCGGAGCTGAAAAGCATTATCAGGATTCTCGCAAACAAGAAAGCGCCGGGATCGGACGGTATCGATCATAAGCTACTTAAGAACCTTGCGAGAAAGGGTATATTACACACATCACCAATGGCATTCTGCGTCTGCAACACTGGCCTAGCCTATTTTGGAGTCGAACAAAAATCCGAACGGCTTTTAATTACCGTTCTGTTTCAAGAAGGGACGCAGTGCAACCCAGCAGATCGTCAGGATCGTTAATGAGTCAAGCGAGCACCGCCATGGTGCCCTTAGATATTGAGAAAACATTCGATACCGTCTGGTTGTCCGGTATCATATATAAACTGTACCGGTACAACTTTCCGGGCCACTTAACGCAACTGATACACTTAACGTTTAATTAAATTATTTATTAGTTCCTCGTAGAGAGGTAATAATGAAGTCCAGATAAAGTTAAGTAAAGATATATAGCTTGACTATATGTTTACTGCAGTTAAATAAAATTTACTTAAATGCCAGATAACTAGGCAGGTATCTTTGCCAGAGAACTAGGCAAGGCTCCACTAGAGCAGCATTCCTGACTAAATACTAAGTAAAAGTTCAAGTAAGCACTCGTTATTTTAAATTTAGAAAAACCTTACGTTAGTGAGGTCTGGTTGGCAAATATATGCACTGGTATAAAATGATCCACCACAAAACAAATGCACCACATTAGATAATTCTCACAAAGGTTATAAACAAATAGGTTTAGTCCAAAAAGGGGCACCATTCTCCAAATGTCACCAGTCACCACTTTTCACAGAGCTACCAACGTAGCCAAGTGACCTAAAATATCAACAGACAAAGACAGAAAACTAACTAACTACGATACAAAATGGCGACACCCGTTACCGGTAAATCTAAAGTTTAAAATAACTGAAAGTTAGTTTAAATTATCACACGAAATTATTACAATATGAGAGGGATATTAGATAAATTGCCAACAAGGCACGATAAATCGATACTAATCAATATTAATCATGGCTGTTCCAAAGAACAACCAAGGTGAACTGATCACCGAAAAGCAAATTCGCCCAAGGCGTAAATTAAGATAAATATGGTACAATATTATTATGAAAATTACCTCAAAGGTACGTTAAATCAATATAGCAACTTTTTAAATAATGATGATCATAAAATTACACGATAATACCAGAAAACATATAAATTTTACCAGACCGCTGAATTACAGGTGTTGTCTTCAGAACGCTACACCAGTAAGAAGCAAGTAGCACCGTCGTGTTCTGCTACCTAAACTCGATTATAGTTTGGAAAGAGGCAAACATTTGAGAGTACAGTATGAGCAATAAAGACAAATACCAAACCAATTGTTCCAGTAGAAATCAATGGCGCCATCTGGACTAGATGGGAAGAAACAATTTTTCACGAAAAAAACAAATTGGAATGAAATGGCAATTTTGTTACAATCGTACCCATAGTGGGTACCTCAGAGATACCTCACAAAAATTTTACGAATTTAAACTCTCTGATATTCCACTAACAGCCTACATTACACAAATAAGGAAGTATAACGCGCCATTTCGAATAAAACATAAATTACCGTACCAACTGTTACTAATTCTCAGACAACAACTTTAGACCGCGATGCTTTCACAAAGTGGGAGGACCGCCCATACTATAAAAGGGGCACAAATTCAAAAAAAAGTCACCTTACCTCTTCTTTTCTTGTTGTTCGTTTTTGTTTTCAAAATTCCCCACAAAATTTATTCCAAATTATAAACCAACCATCAGTTAATTGCGGCACATTATTATATATATGAAATATCACCAAACGTACCCAAAAATAAGCGGAGTTGAACATTCTCGCTCCGCAGTTCTGTATTATTTAGAGGCGAGCTTTTTTACTGTGCGGTTTGGCTCGTCGTAGCATCATCAAAATTCTAAATTTATGTACAGAAATCTTTTACATTTATTTTTAAATTTTTGCATTGTTTTAAAATTTTACATCAACGGCACATGCTTTTGCATGCGTCGTTGATTTCTAGTTCCTGTTACTATTATACATTGTAAAATGTTTTATTTTTAGGTGTTGTATTGTTATTTAACGTTTTCTAGTTCTAAGCCCAGACCATCCCCGCTTTCCCCAACATAACAATTGCCCCATCGCCACCGTACGCGGGGATGCTAGGTCGGCAACGGACTGGGTGTCCGGCGAGGACAATATACATTGTGTTTTTTTATTTAAATTTTAAATAAACATGTTTTGAATTTGAATTTGCTGGCGTCAATACCGCAAATTTAATTTGCCATATGCATGTTGAAAAACATTAGGAAACAACTTGAGACAGCGAGAAATCTCCACCAGAGAGCATGGTCATTCAATGCGGGGCCCCGAGTGATAGATACTGCGAAAGAGTATGTGGTTACCCTACGTGGCGACGGAGAAAAATGGAGAAAAAAGTAAGTTTATGTAACCATGACGACAAAGCTGAGGTGGTGGCAGTCTTAAGTGGCCGCGGAGAAAATGGGGGCCAGAAGTGAGATTATGGAACTGCAACGGGGTGAAGTTAAGTCTATACAGAAAATAGGGCCCCATAGTGTAGAAGGCCATATGTGGAAGGTTCCCAAAGATAAAAAAGGGACCGTTGAGCCCATATGTGACCCTAATAAAATAGGGTCACTCGAATCCCACAGAAAATTGGGCTATAGCACGGATCACCAACAGGAGGCCCTGGAGCTCAACATGCACCACACTAAAAATGAAACGCTATGTGAAGGCCTAACACGAGAGCCAGGAGCCCTATCGGGACCCATTTTTGGCGGGCGGATTCCCGTCTAAGGTATCCCCATACCTACTAATACTTGTCTCGTTTGTCCAACATACTTTTGATTACAGTCCTTACAGCTAAGTTCGTAAATCCCTGACTTTTCGTTTGTCGATTTTGTCTTTTAGATTGCCCAAATATAATCTTTAAAAATATTACCACTACCACGGGTGAATCGAGGATCGAATGGAATCGATACAAATTTCGGATTTTCTCTTTAATTTTAAAAGGTTGAAGAATTTCGATGTGAAGAAGAAATTTACGTTTCTTAATTAATTTATCAATTAAACTTACAGAATATCCATTACTCGCAGCTATATCCCTAATCAATGCCTTTTCTTTTACAAACTGCTCCTTACTGAGGGGGAAGCTTAATAGGCGATGTACTAAAAAATTAAAACTCGCCATTTTGTGTTGAGCACAATGGTGAAAGTCCTTAGAGAAAGATCTTAGGAATATTGGTATTTTTTCTGTATATGTCAAATTACTAATTTATTTTCACTATTTTTAATTATAAGTACATCAAAAAATGGTAGTTGTGCAGAGTTTTTAAATTCATACGTGAATTTAACTGATGCGAAACGACTGTTTAATTTAGAAACAAAGTTATCAATATCAGCGACTTTTGTATTAAATACTGCAAAAAATATCATCCACATACTTAAGCCAAACCCTGGGGAAATACTCAAATTCTTCTTTTGCTTCTATCTCAAATCCGTTCATGAGGAGACTGGCAATGAATGATGACGAATGCTGTTCCTTCATGTTGGTCGATGACAATATTATTGATTCGAAAACAATTTTGTTTCATCCAAAGTTTAGTGAGTTGAGGATATTCTTTTACTACATCTTAGCTGAGATTGTTTGATACGAGTAAATCCTTTAGGTAGTTCAAGATCTGTGGTATCGGAATATTTGGAAAAAATGAACTAACGTCAGAGGAGATTACAATTTCACCTTCTTGCAACTGAATATCTTTCACCTTATTAATGAAACCATTGGAATTAATCATAGAAAAACTAGATGGTACAACCACTCCTATGTTAACCATTTTGATAGCTGGTAAGTCGGCGATCCAATTGCTGAAACAATAGGATACACCAACTTCCCTGGTTTATGTATCTTAGGCAACCAGTAAAATCTAGGTACACTTGAGTTAGATACATGTAATCTCCTACATAAAGCTGGAGTAATAAGTTTGTTGCAGGATTTAATAATTATATTGCTTACTTCAGGAATCATTTTTGTTAACGGATTTCTAGAAAGTTGTTTATAAGGACCAGTACTCATCAGATTGTCTATCTTTTCATAATAGTCTTCTTTCCTCTTCATATAAAATAACGACCTTATTGTCCTTACCAGCTTTTAAGTAAGAACAAACTTGTTCACGCAACCTTTTGATAATTTTTTTATCCTTTGTGGATTTTGACTTTCTATTTACTTTAGTGGCATTATTTGTCGAGATTTGATTTCTGCAAGCTTCTTTCACAAATTCTTTAGAGAAATCAGGAAGGTGTTGAATTGAACTTCCAACTCTTGCAACAATCATCTAAAATGCTTTCAGGGGCATGTAAAGCAAAATTTAATCCCTTAAGGAGGGCAATTTATTCTTTAACAAATGACTGTGAAGAATGATTTTCTACAATAGTGAGAACAAAGGTAAAAGTAGTATGAATAGTAACAGAGGGCCTATCCCATATAGCCCGCTTTATTGGTTAGTGATTAGTAACGGTTCACCGAAACGTGACATCAGTTTAGGTATAAATAGGATACATTGTTAACATAAGATGTTTTAATCATCTCCAGATGACGTCAACTTGGTGGGCGAAACGCGCCTCGAGTGCAGTATATAGTGTTTTGGTGTTTCGTGGGAAGCTATGTCAGTGTTATCTTCACATCAAATGTTCCAGTCCACTTCATGACTAGTTTGTACTAAATTACGATTATTCTTAGCCGATTCCTGTTATGACATGGCGCACACATGAGGATTATCGAATAACGTCATTAGTACGTACCGCTTAGATGGATATGATTCATTTCAAAGAATCCAAAACGAAATTCCTCTTATGCGATCCATCCGATGCGATTCAGTGTACGTTGACCCGTTTAAAATAATTGAAATAATCATTTTCATCTGATTCGCCCGTCCGATTCGTCTACCCGATATGTACAAATGGGCACTTACTTTTAATGTGATGTATTTTATTTTTTTGACTCACTTTGATACAAATGGATAGGGTAAGTTTAGAAAAAATTCAAAATGCTTAAGGTATAATTTGAGGTACAATTGTTACAATTTAATAATATTCATAATAATCTAAAAACAAATTAAGTTCCTCTTCTTGATAAAAGTTAAAATATAGAGGGGGAATAAAAAATAATATTAACTGAAAATTTTTGTTAATTATTATTTGCTAACTTTTACAAATCCTATCACAGATAAGTATAACATATATCTTTTTAAACAATTATTTTCCCGGCTATTTGCCAAAACGCTGAAACTTGGATTACAAAAAAGATAATATGCACATTATGTTCAGTATTACTGACTCAATAATATTATTTTTAATTTCAACTATTCTGTCTAATAAAACCAAAAATAAATATGACACAAGGTACTCACCAGTTGACACTCACTTTAAAAAACTTTAAAATATCTACCGACACGTGTTTCTGCTTGCCTTAGCTCATCAGGGTAGCCAGCGTATTTAAAGTTTAAAGTTCAGTAATACTGAACATACTGTGCATATTATCTTTTTTTGTAATCCAAGTTTCAGCGTTTTGGCAAATAGCCGGGAAAATAATTGTTTAAAAAGATATATGTTATACTTATCTGTGATAAGATTTGTAAAAGTTAGTAAATAATAATTAACAAAAAATTTTCAGTTAATATTATTTTTTATTCCACTCATAATAATCATTATTTGTCAATATTTGTTCAATCGTGTTGCTATATTTAATTTGTACTAAGATGGTTGCATAGAAAAGCGATGGAATGTCGAAAGTAGTCATTTTTTTGTATTCACTTTGTTATTGCTGAATAAAATGCGATTTATTTATCTACTTATTTATTTATTTAATTATAAATGCCTGTGAAGAAATCCGAAAAAGTCCGAGCAATTTCCACCGTGTAGGACTAAACATGTGGAAACACACTGAGGTGTAAATTGCTTTCAAGACATTTCTCTGAATGACAACTAATTTTTAATATTAAGGAACAGAGAAGGAGATAATAACGCGAGTTTAAAAACATTACAGTACAAAACAATATGAATTAATGAATACACGCCCGCATATGAATTTAAAGGTGGGAAAATGCAAAATTGAAAATGGAAAAAGAATGCAAACCATGGACACGTGTTTCTGACTAATTGTTCTTCATCAGCACGGTGTAGCTGAGTTAAAATGATGAACAAAACTCAAAAACAAAAACACTAAAGGAAAACCACTGACAAAAAGCCAGTCGCACTTTTGTGGTTTCTACTTGGATGGTTCAATATGCGAGCATCGACCAAGTATCGCACCAAGAATCCCACGCAGGTAGGTATGGTTTAGTTGCCCGCGTGTGCGATACTTGGTCGATACTCGCATATTGAGCTATACAAGTAGAAGCCACAAAGGTGCGACTGGCTCCTGTCAGTGGTTTTCCTTTGAGTGTATTTTTTGAGTTTTGTCCATCATTTTAACTCAGCTACACCGTGCTGATGAAGATCAATTGGTCAGAAACACGTGTCCATGGTTTGCATTCTTCTTCCATTTGCAATTTTGCATTTTCCCCACCTTGCATTCTTTTATGCGGGCGTGTACCCATTAATTCATATTGTTTTGTATTTTAATATAAAATTGTTTAAGTTGAAAATTCTTGTTTTAAATGGTTGTAGATTTTTAGATTAGTTAATTTAGTTTCTTTATTTTTAATATAATTTATTATTCCAAAGAAATGTAATTTTTTGTAACAACTAGCATATTGTGATCAATACCTTATTTAAAAATCTTAGATAAAGTTTCTTCAACGGGTTCTGAAAGTATCCAGAAAATCTCGTTCATAATAAAATTTTGACATTATGCAGACACCAAGTCTCCTGAAATTTTCTCGAATACAATGCTTCGTACAAAAAATCTAAAACTATCTTTATTAGGAAAAATATAAGCCTGTATCTAAATGTCAAAGAAAAATTATAAAAAGTTTTGCGAAAAAAAAGTTATAGTAGAGAAATCTGTTACTTCTATTAAATAGCACCCTCTAGCTACTTTTAACAAACTTTTTATTTGCAGAACATGTGCATTGCTTTGATAAGTCTCCAAATATGATCAAAATGGGTCAAGATATTCTTAAAATATTCAGAAAAGAACAGTTTTTGGCGCCTCCGTTTAGGAGCCCGTAAAAATTTAAATTTGTAAAAATAAAAAAAATACGTGTTTTATTTTTTGATGGGGAACTTTCTCATGAAGTTAGAGCAGACATTTTACAATCAATTGCATTAATCAAATGAACAAATAATATTTCAGTACGCTAACGTACCATGGAAAACCGGGCATTTTTTAAAAAGCTTTGAATAAACTTAAATTTAATTACGCCAACTAATGAGTCAATTCTGTCAAATAAATTAAAACGAGCAACTTTACTGGATTTTACCAATATTATTTTTCTTGATGTTAATGAAAATTAATTTATACTAGATATAAAATTACTTTGACAAAAATTTTCACACATTGGTACATCGCAAGGCATTCTAATATGCTGAACGAGGTCAACAATTAGTACTAATGCTCTACTTTTCTCAATTTTGACTGCATTTTGAGGCGTGGGAACAAACATGATATATCGTGACACTAGAACTAAAATAACATAAAAAAAGAAGAAGAGGGGATTCCAGAATGCCCTGTACGTTGAGCAGTGTATATGAGTGATGATTTGTAGTTGATTTATCGTCTTTGTTTAAAAGTGAAAGGTATTTTATTTATGTATAGTAGACGGTAATTCAGCATTCAAAGTTCTTAAGCATTAAGTATGGTATGCGACGCATGTAAGTAAAAAGTGAAAATGGATTTAAGAGTGCATTGAAAACATATTTCGAATTTGTCATGACAAAGGATAACATGTTTTTCTAAAAAGTGAGAGTCTTAATAGTGAGCTGAGGTAAGCACAAATATTGTTATTTGTTATATTATTAGGTATATGATAAATTTATTGTAAAACCAATTATATGTATAACGGCATGGCACATAAATAATGTGCAATTGAAATAAAAATGTAATTTCGAAATATATTTGTAGAATATTAATAACAAATATTTGCTTAGTGAAACAATTAATTTACAACACTTACTTGCACAAACTAAAACATAAAACTAATATACGAATATTTTAAAAATCCGGCTAAACTTAACGGATTTCAATAGTTGAAAAAAATAACGGATTTATTTATTGGTGCATGTTTATCTTGTTATTTATATAAAAAAAATAAATGTCAGTAAATACGCTCATATAAAAATCAATATATGCGCATTTTAAGCAGAACCGATTTTTAAAATTGTTTCTCAGGATCTTTTTATTATAGAGGATGGCTATATGTTGACCTATTTTGATTATGAATAATTCTAGAGGTAAAAAAGATATCGAGGTATGGTTTTCGCAGATTAATTTTGATTGATTACAAGTTTTTTTATGGTAGTTTAATTTTATTGTGGCAACCGGATATACCGGAAACAAAATGGTCGATTTTCAAGTATGGACAACTTTGTCATTTCAAATGGAACACCCTGTATATTTTTCTAAAGTTATAGTTGCTTTAAGAAATTGTGGATTTCTGAACTTCCAAATACGTTGCAGCATGTCAATAAAACCTTCACTACAAATAAATTGAAATACCTAACTTAATTTCCGCAAACATTATTTAAAGTTAAGCTTTTTTTATTATAAAAAAGAACATTTTTTTATTGCCAAAGCAAAATAATTCGTCAAGCTGGACGAAATTAACGGTTTTTCAACAAATATGTATTAATTTATTTCCATGGGCAACAATAAAAAATTAAAACAAAAGTTTTTATCGACATGTAGTACCTTATTCGAAGCTTCAGAAGTCCATTGCTTTTACAAATAACTGTAACATATACACATTTTTAGGAAAAGAGAAATGAAAAAATTTGGAAAAATATACAAGGTATTCCATTTGCAATAACAATGCCGTTCACAGACTTTTCCATAAAACACAAAAACACCATATACTATACTCGACGCGCGTTCGCCAATTAAGTAGGCATCATCTGGAGATAACTAAAACTAACCTTATGCTAACAATGGATCCCATTTAAACCTAAACTACTGCTACAGTTTAGTGAATTGTGAATCCTAAAAAAAATAGAAAGGGCTATATGGGATTGGCCCTCTGTCACTATTCACACTATTTTTACACTTTACAAGCTCTCAAATGCATCCAGTATTTGTTACATTTCTAATTAATCTTAAATTGCTACAATATATTTTGTTTGCTCCCAAACGCATGTTGGACAACACTAGACTTATCTGTCCTACCATATTTGAGATAAGCCATTTGTTCCTTGAATCTAGTTTAAATTGATCGTCTAGTTTGACCAACATACTTTTGATTACAGTCCTTTCAGTTAATTTCGTAAATCCTCGACTTTTCGTTTGTTTCAATGTTGTTTTTTGGATTGCCTAAATTTACTCGACTTTATTTACCGATAAATGAACCACTGTCCTGCCTTCATCTTTAAAAATCTTACCAATACCACGGGTGAATCGAGTATCGTATGGAATCGATATAAATCGGATTTTTCTCTTTCATTTTGAAATGTCAAGAATTTTCGAACTGTAATTATTTTATGAGTTAAACTTACCATCCATTATTCGCAGCTATATCCCTAATCAATGCCTTTTCTTTTTCAAACATCTCCTTATTGAGGAACAAGCTTAATAGCCGAAAAAACTACGTAGAAAACTACCTCAGTGTTATCTGCCCATCAAAGGTTTCAACCCACCTCAAGAAAGTTGTTCGTATCTGAAAGTCGACCATTTTTTTCCAGTATATCCGGTTGTCACAACAAAATGAAAATATAGACAAAATTGCATTCAATCAAAATGAGTTAAAATTTAATTGGCCACCCTGTATAATATGTCTTAAAATAAAAACTAAAAATCAATAACAGCGAAAGCAAATTTTAATAATTATATTTTGTATAAATCAAAAATAAGATATGAAACGACGTAATGGAGCCCAGAAATAATTTTCTAAAAGGATTTTATCCAGAATTTTAGATTAATAATTACGTGTTAAATGATAAGGTTTGGAATCTTTGTCTTCTGTAAATAAGTAAAATTTTTGCATATGGTTATTACTGCAATCATAATTAATGAAACATCTATTTACTAATATTACAAAATATGACTAATACTGTTAAATAACCATTTTTTTTTACATTGATGTTTAGTTTAATATAAATTTAGAAAATGTCATTCATTATATACCAAACTTTTCCATATCCTCTTTACTTTGAATGTTTGGTATTCCCCTATAGAATAAGTTGTAATTAATATATCTGTTTACAAAAAAATCGTATAATTCCTTTGGGTTTTTTTTAATGGATCAACAATATACCTTACATTATTCATCTGCAACGATTAAATTGTAAATACACAGTGTCACCAAAGTGACACATTAAAATTCTACTAAATTCTTATAAGAAATTTTTCAAAAAAAGAAACTCGTTAAATGGTATTTTTTTAATGTCACTTTTTGTGGTGCCTTAATTTTTTAGCGTCATGTTTATCATACTATTTTATTATTATTTTTTTAAATTTGATATTTTTTTAGGTATAGTAGTATAGTAAAATTTGTCTGTGAAAGAATTGATCAAAATATATCTATTTCTAATACCTATATCACTAATTCTATTTTTGTAATTTAGACAGAAAATGTTATGCTGATTAATTTATTGTTAAAAGTTTTTTAGTGCAGTAAAAATAAATTATGACCTGGGCAAAACTGCAACACAAATGATTCTTTTTGCATTATACTGTGTGAAGTGTCTTTTTTAACATATTCAAAATCCCCTATTAATGCCGGCTCAGGAAGTCAGTGAAAATCCAAGATGGCGGTTGAATTTTTTTTTCTATTAAGAAATTTATAACTTTGTATAACTTTGTATTTATAATGTATGATATAATGGTGATACAAGTTATGTGCTCGATGGAGGGTCCTTACTGCATCGCCTGCCATGGCATAATGACAGTACATTCAGGGATATAGCAAGATGTTATGCGTCGTTTGTGACAGCTAATTATGGGCAAGCAACTGTAGTTTTTGATGGTTACACATCAGAATACACAATAAAAGACATGACCCATAATCGCCGAACAAATACAATTTTCCCCTCCGTGAACTTTACAGATATGACATTCACAGGAAGTAAGAAAATGTTTCTTACTTCCTGGAAAAACAAGTAGAAAATAATTACTTAATCGCTGAAGAAATACGACAACAGGGATGTTCAGTAATTCATGCAGTTGATGATGCTGATGTTGACATTGTTAAAACTGCAGTGGAATCTTCAAAAATTAAAAAATACAACAGTGATAGGAGAAGACACTGACCTATTAGTATTGATTTATTGGTGTAATCAAGCATACCACAAGCTGTTTTTCAGAAGTGATAAAAAACCTTCCAAACAGAATAACATTTATGATATCAATGCCATTAGATATTCGCTCGGAAATGACTTAGCGAACAGTCTATTCTTTATACATTCGTATACAAGATGTGACAGCACCTCCAGAATATTCCATATTGGAAAGCAATCAGTTTTCAAACGTTTTGTTGAAGATCAATACTTTCGTGAACTTGCACTATCGTTCAGCTCAACAAACCTTAATCCCAGTCAGGTTGAAGAATTTGGAAAGAAGATAATGGTATGTATTTTTGGTGGAAATCCAGATGATACACTAAATACACTTAGGTATAGAACTATTATTGATAAAGTATCGAAGGCAAAATGTTTCGTTCAGCCACAGAACCTTCCCCCAACGGAATCAGCTGTCAAGTACTATAGCCTCCGTGCATATTTGCAAATTTGTATATGGAAGCAAATGCAAGAAGGCTTGAACCCAACAGAGTGGGGATGGAGTATACATGATAATATGTATGTACCGAAAAAAAATGGATTTGCCACCAGCACCTGAAAGTATATTATGCATAGTAAGATGTAACTGCAAAACCGGCTGTGGTGCCATGAAATGTAGTTGCCGAAAGAATGGTTTGGAATGTACCAGTTCATGTGGTCAGTGTCAAGAAACAAATTGTGAAAATAGTCCGCAGCGAATAGAAGATGAAGAAATGGAAAGTAGAGATGAAGATTATGATGAATTGTGAAAAAACAGCCAAATCATTTTAATTTTTGTTCAATAAAGGAAAATAACCCATACTTTGAAATAATGGTTTTTTGTTCTTGTAAGTCTAATGTGTAATAAAGTTTTCTCTAATGTATAATAGGCAATTTGAGTGATTCAATACTTATCTTACCTATTCAATACCTATTTTATGCTTTTATCTTTTTGTATTTTAAACATTTTTGCCAAGTTACACCTTATAAATACAAAGTTATACACAGTTATAAATTTTGTAATGAAAAATACAAAATCAGCCGCCATCTTGGATTTTGACTGATTTCCTGCGCCGGAATTAATGGGGATTTTGAATATGTTAAAATAGACACTTTTCACAATAGAATGCAAAAGAATTATTTGTGTTGCAATTTTGCCCAGGTCAAGGGAATTTTTACACCATATTGACTGCACTATTTAATCAATATCTAAATTAGCTTTAATATTTTATTTATGGTAATATAAACTGTTATTTCATGTTTTGTCATGTTTACTGTAACAAATTGGTTCTCTAAATATTTATTATTAAACAGTATGCATACTTCTGAGATCCTTGTTTTATCGTCTCATCCAATCATGACACGAATTTCGATTCTCTCGGTTTTATCAGTTTTATCACGAACAAAATAGATGACAACTTCAAAAGTTTTAACGAATTATTGTCACCCTGTATGATTTTCTTCCCTATAAGAAAACTATGGATGAAATACATCATATATTTTATAATTCATTTGTATTTAAAATACAAGAAAATAAATAAAAGTTATGTGTACCAATTTGTATATAAAAAAAATTATTTGAAAAGGAACATAATATAAATAAAACTTGTTAGTTGAAATGTTCCATGCAACCCACATAGCACTTTTCTACAGAGCCGTAGCTAGGGCGTGGCGAAGGTGGCATTTGCCACGGGCGCATGATCTTAGGGGCGCAAAATTGGAAACATTGTGGCAAGACAAAAGACACACGTACCAAAGCCGGAGTCTGCATCTAATGTAATGTAAAACAATGGAGTCAAAGAAATCGGTTCCGCACCTTTGTTTCACATTACATCGGTGTCAGTGCTGGCTCTGGCTCAACTTTATCGAAGCGTGTTGTGTGTTTTGCATACGTTGGCCGTTGACTAGCGGCAGCAGTTCATTCGCTCATTTTCGTTGCTTCTCGCATTACTAAGCGCGCGCGCAACGTCTTTAAATTAAAATTAATTTAGTGGGAGTTCATGCTGCTCAGATAACTCCAAAAATGCAAACCTTTTTTCGGAACAGTTCAACAAATATATAACTTTTTTGTTGGGTCATCTTTCCACTGGGAACTGTTGAAAAGGAAAGTTAAGGTGTCTTTAAAAGGAACAAGCGATACACGCTGGTCATCAAAAGCTAACGCTATCCATGCTTTGAACTTCCAACTGGAAAAAGTTGTCGACATTCTTGAAGAGGTCAGCGTATCAGAAAAAAGTACTGGAGATACAATTGTGCAAGCAAAGGCGTTATTAAAGTTAATGAAAAAATTTGAATTCATCTGTTATATGTTGTTGACGTTTTGGAATATTCTTTTGAATAAAATAAATGGAATTAATCTTTTCTTGCAAGAAAAGCAGCATGATGTATCAAAAGGTGCCCGAATGATTCAGGGACTGTTGGACGAAATGAAAAAATATAGACAAGAAGATTTCGTCACACAATTCAGTCCTCAAAGTTGATGGCAGAGAAAATAGACATTGAACCAATACTTCAGGAGTCTCGAAAGCGCAAAAAAACAAAAATGCCTGGGAAGAAAGCAAGCGATGAATCTCATTCTTTTGATTCCACCACGCAGTTAAGAGTTGGATTGTTGAAAGTTCTTGATACAATCATCATGCAAATGGAAGAAAGATTTGTGGCTCTAAATGAGCTAGCAGATGATTTTGGGTTCCTAAACGGGGTTCTATCGAGACAACCACTTTGGAAGAATTAAAAAAGAAAGCCACAGATCTTGCACTCAAGTATCCTGCTGATTTAAGTGCTTACGAATTTACATCAGAAGTAGAAAGCTTCAAATTCCAAAGTAAAACACTGCAAGAAAATTTTATTGAAATGGGTCCCTTGGAAATTTTGCAAGGTATGTATAACCTGTCCATAGAAAATATTTATCCAAACATACAGACGGCCTTGAGAATATTCCTAAGCATCCCAGTGACAACTGCTGCGTGCGAGCGTTCGTTCAGCAAGCTTAAGCTTGTGAAGTCATATTTACGTTCTTCTGTAGGGCAACAACGATTAACAAATATGTCTATAATTTCAATTGAAAAAATCAACTGCAATTAATTTAAATTATGATGAGATTATAGACATATTTGCTGAATCTAAATCTAGAAAAGTTAAATGTTAAGTTGTATATTTATTATGTCGATATGTGATTAAAACCAAATATTTTAATTGGTTTTTTTGTTCGGAGAATATATTTTCAGTTATTTTATTATTAGACTACTTATTTGACATTTTTAGGTTTTTTGTTCTTATGTCTGTTTTCATTAAAATAAAATATATATTTCCTCAGCTTTTTAATTTGGGTTGGGGTGGCGCAAAACTCATGATTTGCCACAGGCGCCAACATGTCTAGTTACGGCACTGCTTTTCTATACCATACATGTACTATACATATTCATTAGGTTTATGTGGATATTTGATGTATGTTCAAAATTTATTCACGTATGTTATATGAATGTGAAATACGACATATACTTGTCCGACATATGTACCTACCGATAAAGTACTAAATATGTACACGTGGAACTAAATTTCACATCATGTGGAGCAAATATGAATATAATTATCCCTATATACCTACAATAATTCCTATATACGTAGGCTTCCCACTAAACAAAAAACCGGATTTGATTTATTCTTGATATTTTGGTATGCCGGTTAGTTTTCAGCTATAGGGACTAGTATTATTGCATTGTATGCACAGTTATTTCAATGTCTTAATTTACTTGTAGGGACATTATATTATCAATTTAAAAATAGTACAAGATCTTATTTCTAATTTTGACTTCCATAAACCCATCCACCATATTGTGTAATATATCCACGAAGGCGCAGCTCATCGTCGAGTCAATTTAGTTTCATTGAGAAGCATATTATCAATTTTTTTGCCTCGTCAGAAAGTTTAATAAAAACGGAATTTTGTCAGCAATACCGTTTGCGTTCCATGAACATATGAATTTAGATGACATTGTTTGAAATATCTATTGTAAAGTTGTAAAATACTTCAAACTTTTCAATTTCACTGTTACATAAGGCAAGCTTACCATTATTTTTACTCGTCGCAGCATGCTGTTGATATCCATCATTAAAGATAGTTTCTGGGAAATCTCCCTGTAATTCACTGAATTGATCAGCGCCCTGAGCAGAGATCATTGCCCTCGATGTTCCTTCTGTCAGTAGTTCGGGAAAGTGTTCGAAAGGTGCCGAATATTCTACTTAACTTGAACAGGAATTTTTGTTTTTCGATTTTCGAGATTTTCCAGATTTCTATCGAATGGGGTTGGTAACATTGGCGGTTCGACGTATTTGGGGGATTTTGACTTGCTTGAATGGCAACTCTGAGGAGTGCCGTTCTTCATTCCTGCCATATATTCACCGCGGGAGGGGGTGCGGCAACGTATTTGGTGTGTGCAGGTGGTGCTACAATTTTCAACTGATTCGATCAGTTTTCAATTGTTGTAATTTTCTATTATATACTCTCTATTTAATCTGTTTGCCGGGTGAACCTCTCCACAATTTGTGCAATTTAATAGATCAGTTTCCAGTCTTGTGCATTCTCTCGTAAGATGAGACCCTGCGCATTTCAAACAGCTCGGGGTCACAAAGTAATGAGGGCTAACGTTTTTAGGCTCAGCAGTTGGCACCAATGGCCGAGTAAGGTCAAAAGTTATTGTTAGGCGCGGGAAAAGTTATAGGGTTTTATTATAATTATTTCGTACACCAGCAAATAAAAAAACTTATTAATTATGCCTCAGTGTTGTGCAGTTCTATTTTCTTCAGCAAGAAAAGGCGGACATATACTTCCGAGAGACAAAACTCACCTAAAACAGTGGTTGATAGAGATAACTTTACTCCTTCGAAACATTCGTGTGCTTGTAAGAAACATTTTAATTCTGACGATTGTACGTTACCAAAGGAGAAAATCGTGAGTAATAATCATGTACATCCGTTGTTTCCATCATGCTCATTCTTGATATAACCTAACTTAAATGACATAAGACACCTCTGATAGGTACACTAATTTCCCTACTGAGCAAGTAAATTACTATTTTCCCCTTCTGCCATCAATGTGTTAAATGTTTTTCAGCTAATTTTTCTAAAAATTACTAAAAACTAGCGTTAAAAAACCATAGTAAACATTAACGTTCAGTGACATTGATCTTTCCGTACACTAGGGCCTCTCTTGCTGAATTCAAGCGCGGTAGCCCTCATTGGTAGTGGCGTGACCCCAAGTCTGAAATTGATGACGTTATATCACAAACTTGTTATTAAACTGACGTTCCCGCTTTAGTATACTGTATATGTCGGATTTTCTGTTGCAATTATTTTAATGTGTGCTCCGCGCTTGTGATAATCAGATATAGAGGAAATTTCGTGCCCCTTGTTTCAAATACATTTTTGACGTTAATTTTATAATCTCCTATTACTTCTGTTTTAATATCCCCAATATTCAGTTCCTGGTGTAATCCCCTTATCACGAATGCGTATATTTTTTCACTTTTTAAGGTGTACGTATGATATTCGATCTTACATAAATTATTGAATTTTTCCATGCATAATGTCCAGTCTTCGCCTCTTTCCAGCTATAATCCAATGGAATTGGGATTGTTTTTTCCAGTGAAATCTTCCTATGAGGTTATCTTTCACGTATTGGTTCAACAATTTTACGTCGTTGAATTGTCCGTGGCGGTGGTTTTTTGTTTGCTTAGTTGCTGTCGATGTAACTTCGATATTGGGCCCGTTGTTTGGATTAAGGATCATTTTCATATCTTTGGCTACGTCATAGTTCTTCTCTATTGTAACGAACTTATTGTGATTGGCCGTGATGACGGGTTTGGTTACATTAGGCTTTTTATTGGAAACTGGATGAGTAAATGTGTGGTCTGTAGTATCATGGATTCTTCTTTTTTTGTTAATTGCAAAATATCTTGGATATCCGCGTCTTTGCTGGTGCCAGGCGCTCCAATTTCCATTTGAAGAGAGTTAATTTTCGACTTATTTTGATTTTAATTTAATGTGCTGGTGGCTATGTTGTATGAAATATTATTTTCTGTCACTCCTAAACGGCTTTGAGCATTTCTCACACTGTGTCCTGATATTCCGGAACCACCAGAGCCGATTCTTACACGTTGGGGAACGTGGTTGAAGGCAGCTTTTTATTATGCTAAATATTTTCAACAAATAAAAGCTGTGATACTACAGTTCAACTCTAACGAGGCTGCAGCTATTAAGGAAAGCCAGACAAGCTTTCAAGATGTTTCCCTTGAAACAGATTTAAAAACTATCATTACATCAAAGTGGTTGGGAGATAGCCAATAATAATATAGGAATGAATAGAGCCTAGAAAGAGGCTTCAATAAATGTACTGATATATATAGCATTCTATTTAAAAAAAGGCACTTGGTCCTGTAGTTTCGTCTTGGCTCGCCCTGTATGTTCGAAACTAATTTCCAGTTATAGACTTTTTTATCTAGTTTACCTGCAATTTCTTAAAAAATTTCTAGCTATCGTAGAACTCGAGATATCGAGGTCCGACGCACTATTGCCCCACCCTGTATAGTAAATCTTCGTTATCATATTATAGTCAATACTTATATCAAGTTATGATTAAAATTGACATTAAATTTTCGATGATATTGGAAAATTGTTTGAGACAGTTACCCCACAGTTTTAACAACTGATCTAATATACTGGTAATTAATAGGGATGAAAATCCAATTAACCACAAGGACAGAGATATTAACGTACGCTCTACAAGTTAACTCACATAAATAATAAAGTTAGTAAATTGGTTACCAAGGCCGCACGGGCAACTAAATTTTAATAGAATATTTTAATAACTGGATATTGATTTAAGCAGCTTTATTCACGTTAAATTATAAAGAGAGGATTTACTTCAGCAGTTTCAATGAGTTCTGAATTTTTGAAATATTGTTATCGATTTCAGTATACCTATAGGCTATTCGAAAATGCAGTTGGAGTATAAGAGTTGATATTCAATAACGTGAAAATTACCCAAGAAAAAGAAGTTGTTTGTAAAGATGGGATAACGTTCAATATTTCACTTGATAACATTAAAGTACATACATATTTGAATTATTCTGTGGCTGTTTATTGCAATATAATGCAATTCCAATAATAGCTGAAATCTTTTTCTTTTCAGCTATTTTGTGAGGTACATAACAAAAATGTCTTCTTTCTATTTTGTGACGTCGCCGGCCCCCCATCGTATATTTATTGTTTATTTTATCCTGGTTATGGCACCAGTTTGACAACCCAAACTTCCCCCGATTATTTTGTATTTAATTTATTCCCCTTTTTCTAAGTCTCACCTGTCGTGAAGCGACAGGTAATACTTAATTAATTAATTGGCCTTTTTCGTGATCGTCTAGTTTTAGTGGTAGGACCCCAAATTTGTTGTGTTATTGTAACCTCACAGGTACGTTTATAAAGTTTGGTATTACTTTATTTCATTTATGAGATTTAATTTGCTTTAATGTGATTACATAATTTTTTACCCAATTATTATGAACACTAATCTGCACTGCACTGATATATGTTTGAAAGAGTGACTAGTATCAATAAGATTTGGCTTTAGATTTATTATTACTGATTTACTAAGAATTCACTTTTGTACCTGAAAGCAGAAATAAGTCAAGGAAACTCAAATACCGTTTTCACACCTTTTATTTCTATACTGAGACACTTGTCTATAAAAAATATATTACAGAACTTGACATGAACAAAACCTTGTTACATGTACGGTGGAGAACGGTCCATAAGATATACATTGATATTTGGCTAGTTGAACCTGCAAGGTAACCAAACCTGGTTACATGCGCGGAAACTTCCGCTTCGTAGTTTAAATGACATATGTAGAACTCTACATATGGGTGCAAGAGAAAATTCCCTTGTATGTGGCACAGAGTGTGTCCTGTCACATGAGCCGGGCAGAGACCGACAACCATGCCTTGTTATTTAATTCGTGGGCTGGTGCTACCATAAAACAGTACCACAAATACAACTGACGCTGGCCAGCGAAGATTCGATGCATATGCGGAACATATGACGAGCAACTGCCCGTATTGTTTTTGGGTGTGTCGAATGCATGCCACCAGTCAAGGTTTAAACCAACATGAGACGAACTATCCCGTAGATTTGTTAATTTGGCAGACACCGCTTGTATTGTGGCACGCTTATGGGAGCGATAGCCATAAATCATTAATCGGTATACACTGGTCAGCTGGCCCCGGACCCCTGTCCAGAGACAAGTTCCGTGGTCAGAAGACTGCATATTATTGTTGTCGGCGCCTGTCCGCACCCACCCGACAGTGCCACTATGATCCCCATACGGGTAGTGCAATTTGATAAAATTACAAATATTGCAGATTCAACTAGACATTAATTCTTTTGTATATTATCTTATTTTGACCGAACTTGAGAAATAAATGAAGTTTCAACTACTATTATCGGAATTAATATAGACGGTACTAATTATTAATAAACATGTAATGAGCAGTGCATTATAACAGAAACACCCTATCTGTAAATCATGTGGTACCACCGGTCAGATATTGTTAAAAACCGCGAAACCCAAGCATATAGAGTCGTACTTTGATTAGCGTTGCCATTTCACTCGGAACAAAGAAATTGACTTAATTTAGTGACTTTTAGTGAACTCGAGTACGTAGACAATGGCAACGCAGTATAAAAGTGATTACATGCCGTCCTTACCAATTCTCGGGCACTTGGAGAGTTCCGTGAGGTTTTCTCCCCCGGGTTTCTGAGTAACCCCAGTGTTATTCGTCTCCATGTTGGCGGCGGCGTCAGTGGTGTACACGCCCTATTTCTACGGCAGTGTACAGGTCCTCGGTCACAGAGACCAGGCCACAGAGGTTTCTACAATCACTCGGTGGGTCGCTAATTAAGCGGGGCTCCCTTAAACGGTGGTTAAGATAACTGGAGTCGTGGTTTCTCATTGACTTCCAGGCTACAGAGAGCTAGCGACCAGTACTGGGGTTGCCAAAGAGTTAACACGACGATGACGGCGGCTATAAGCCGGGAGATTGATTTATCTTTGATTTCCAGGCCCCGAAGAGCCAGCGACTAGCACTGGGGTTGCCAAAGATCTGACCTCTAATCGTGCGCCGCCTCGCGTATTTATATGATTTCCCGTGAGTGAGTTCATGGTCCAAGCCTGTAAGTTAGACGGAGATAGCCAAACGCTAAACTTTTGCTTTACCCATGAAATTAAACTTAAGATGCTATAGGTGAGAAGTGATATGACTCTATGTTTACAGCCTTTGACCCTATTCTTAGTAAAACCCCTTACAACCCTACGTGTTTACGTCGGTTTGTTTGTTTATCTCTTCTCGACTGGAGACTGCTTTAAGATTTTGTATAGTTTTGTCAATATTTTAAAATATGAAATGAATACTGCCTGTTCTTTTACCTAGCTGAATAATTTAGACTCTATAGTTTGAATGCATACGTTTCCTGCCAAAATTATAAGAAAATGATTTAACCCTTTTTATGTAATAATGAGTTTGTAATTTAATGATATAAATGCTTGGGAATAATTTAGTTTTATGTAAAAATTATAGGAAATTTATTCGCGATGAATCAGCCCAGGGCTGGGGTGCTTCAATTTTTAGTTACTTTGTTCCATGTAACATTAAGTATTTACTATTATTAGTATTAAGAATAATTTATTCACTTATAATAGTTTTAAAAAATTATTTAGTTATGTACCAATTTATATAACACTGACACGGTTTTCCGCTTTCGACGTGTGTTTCGCCAACCAAATTAGCATCATCTGGAGATGACTAAAACTAATCTTAATGCTCTAACCCGTTTTAGTACCAATTTGTATTAACAAAGCGAAATTCCTACCCAATGAAAATTGTTTGTATGTAATGAATAATTTGGGGGTAAAATAATTAATAATTTAGAGTAATAATGGGTGATTATGTGCATACATGAAATCTTATTTTTTCCTAATGGTAATCTTATTTTTCGAGCAATCAACAGTTTTTAAAAGGAATTATTTTTCCGTTAAAATCAAAAATGGAAAAGTTTTCCTATCCGGATATCAATCCACCACAGAAGGTAGTCTGTGCAATCGACATACTATGTACAGAAAAATATTTTATTGATATTCTGTGTAATTGCTCTCTGATTAAATACAGTCTAGTGGTTCATTCATTTTTTAAACACGTTCATCACACCACAATTTTAAATCGTGTTAAGAATTATTATTACTAGAGTCTTAACTGTTAGATTAAAGATAACGACCTCCATTTGCCTTTTTATTTCACAAAAATGGACCTATGCCAAGGATAAGATCAGGTGAATACAGCATTTCCAGATCTTATGAATTTGGACTTGAATTGTATAGATTGGATAAGGGCAAACAAAAAACTATTTTGGTCGACAATTTATCAACGTGATCATTAGAACGAATAATTTAGTGACCTATTTTGATTATTGATGTCTTGATAGCACCAGTAATTCTTAATAATTAAAAGTATTGTTAATTTTGTTATATGGGTATTTGTCGGAGACGAAAGAACTGGAACTCCAGGCTCTCTTAGCATAGAGCTCATAATATTGTGAACAAATGCAATAGAGGATATAAAATGTTTCCTAGTCATTAGTTCGCCAAATGAATCAATAACATGCCCGATAATGACATTGACATTAAATTTTAGACAGCATTGTAACTTGATTAATCATACATCGTGTTACGTAATGATACGTCTAACGAAAATATTTAAACAACTCATTTATATTTACGTTATTATTGTTTATTGTAATTTGCATACTAAATATTATCACGTATACCTAAATATAAATATTTTAACTTTTTAAGACAACTGCTTAGCAACTACTTTTTTAAGTAAAATTCTTATTACCTACTTATTTGGAACGGCTCGAAATTTGCCCTGTCTGAGGAAAATTGCGAATTTGCTTGTGATATTTACTTACTATTATTTTTAAATTATTAAAGGCCGACACTTTGAGTCTCAGTTAACACTAATCGATTGATAATATCCAACAAAACCATTATTGTAACAATGAGAGAGGGAGACAGAAAGAAGGACATTATCATCCGATTAGACCTAAGTAGGTGTATGATAGTTTGTTTAAACGAATTCGATACAATCTTGATCATATTAATGTACAGAATTTGAACTTCAAAAAAAACTATCGGTGCTATGGCATGATGTTTTACCTCCCTCACATTTTATAAAAACTACAAATGAAAGAAATAATAAATGGCTTCTACAAAAACAAAATTACCAGTCCTGAAAGAGTACATGATTAAAACCAATTCAATTATTTTCTCATCATAAGGCAAAAAAATACACTAAAAACACTCTGTTATATAAGTTTATTTGGAACGTACCTCCGAGAGAAAACAGAAGCGAAATTATGAATGAAAGTTAAGCATTGGGAACAAACAAAATAAAAATACCATTTATAGAGAAAAACAAACTAATGAAGGCGTTATTGTATACCTACTTGTAAATGAATTTGTGCTATAATAACGAGTGACGCAATAACTTACGAGGTCTTCCCACTGAAATGAAAACATGGAAAGTATTGGGGAAACAAGGAACAACAATAAATAAAATATGTAAATGAATATATCATTGTAGCTAGAAACTGTGAGTCCACCGCATCATTATGATGGCAGTCGTCTATTTCTCAACATTTGATGAAAATACATACATTTTATATCTACGAAAATCTGTGGATTAAGTAGTAGATCACATAGAAAAGAACACAATGGTGAAAATAAGAGAAGCGAACTATATAATTTGAAGTGTATCTCACGTGCAAACTAAATCATCAAATAAATGTAAAAATAACACAAATAACAATTAGAATACTGTTACTGTAATAGAAAAAGGCAAACTCAGATAACCATTAACAGAGGGAATGTACACCGCAATAACTACTACCCATAAGCAACGGGCAGAAAAACAGTTACAATTATTAAAGCCAACAAACTGTTTAAAAAACAAGATAAGAATAAAATCTTATAGCAGCTCATCAATGCATGAGATGGCAATGGCAAAAGACAAACCAGTTGAAAAATTGAAACCGATGATGTCCATGAAATGGGATATTGATAGATGTAGATAAGTAGTAGGAATCCAGCTAGTCACTAGCTAAGACACGAAATGTTAGATCTGAACATCTGAAGATTGAACAACCACCGCACATCTGAAGCATGAATATAGACCGTATAATTTCATACTTCAAAATAATTTATTCATTGTCTAATAAAAAAAGCTAGTGAAATTTTTTCAGTAGAAAACAGGTTCCATGAAAAGATCTCTAACTTTAATCGTATATGTTTTTTGATGCGACTTACAAGTTTCAAACAACATTATGAGATTTTAATAATGTGTCATTACAATTTATATACGCATAGTTGACTATTAATATCCAATAAACAATTTAAATTTTGATAATAGGAAAATGCGCATATTTTCACTTCAGTTATAAACCTATCAAAAAAAAAAATGTATATTAATGATGTTAAAAATAGATGAAATTAGTGTGTGCTCCGTATTGTTAGTGCTAGTGTTAGTTCTTATACTTTGTGGTCCTTTTTTAAAAATTGATTAATATATATTCACCTAAAAAAATGTCTTCCTGAGGATCAGAAGAAGAAGGCGGCCATACAGACATTTACAGACTTTGAGTTGAGCATGGAACTGTAATTTAATATTTATTACTATATCATTTTAGGTAAGTTGCTATAAACAGTGGTTATTGTCAACTTTATAATCCAGAAGTGCTTAATGGGCGATTCCTTAATTTTAGATAAAATGCTTGATATAATATAATAAACGGATAGAATATTTTTTTGCTTAACTAGTAGAAAGCATAAAAAGCAACAAACTTCTACCGTACTTTATACCTACCGCACAGGCACCAGTACTGTGACCGGCATCAGTATGCACCAGCTCAAATTATTGCGGTAATTAAGGAAATTTGCACAAACAAATGATATATTTACATAATACATCCCTTCTCAACTATATCTCTCTAACAGATAAATTATTTAGAGGATAAATATTATTTGCATTTTTTCACCCACAAATTGTTTGATAGATTAATTATTCATCTAGCAGTTACAAATTAAACTTGAAATATACATATAGTATATAATTAATTCAATTGGCTATGTAATATATTTGGCAACGTCTCTAATTATGTAGAATGCATATAACATAACCAATAAAATTCTTGTATTTCTGATACAGATAAATCCGAGGTTCTTTCTATATCTTGAAGAAATCTATGCAGAAAATAAAACTTCCATTTTACATGTTGAATTTCTTCTGGACTGTTAAGCTTTCTTATCATATCTGGTCGTAGAGATGTTGTTGCTGCATTTTTTTAATTTTAGAAGTTGTTGCTTTATTGCTGTCGCACTTAAAAAATCACCAAGAAATATCACAAAATGATATTAAAAGCTGGATTACAGGTAATGATTTTCATTTCCTAAAATGATCTATTATCTATTATAAAAAATCAGATAAATAGATACATTTTAAAACTTACTGGTTCCAAATAAGTTACATTTGATTTTCAATTTCATAAAAAATACTGTAACAGTTGCTTTTATTAAATTTAAATCCATTTCTTCTTTACCAGAAAAAACATCTACATGCAATTGCACTTTATTTGCAACAAAGAGTACTCTCACAAATACTTATTTTACTGTAAGAATTGTCCGTAGGATAAATACCTATCTTCTACTTGATGAAGAAGATAAATTTAAAACTAGTTTAACCAACGGATAGGGCATAACTGACGGTGAAGAAAACAAAAAATTAAATAAATTTATTTGGACCTAAACTAAATGTGAAGAAATCGGTCATTAGAATGGCAAATGTGTTATGTTTCTTACCATCAGGTAAATAATTAACAAACAATCATAAAGGTGTGATAAAAATTATAACACCAAAGTATTCCAACAGAGAGGGTAAAAGTTAATTTGCCAAATAATAATAAATGCTAAATAATCTCAATTAAATAAATTGAGAGGATTTCGACTGTGGTACCTATTTAAATATTAATTCTACTATTAATTACTATTTTCTAGATTAACATTTACCCTCTGTTATAATTTTTATTATACCTTTATGAGTAGATATCGCTAATCGGCTGTTTTTCCAATTCATATTTCATTGCGATTGACACTGGTAGATGGAATTTACTACGACACATTTGTACTCAGCTTTCATGTAGAGACTAGTGAGTCTGAAATTTCTCTTGCCGTCATTGTGTGTAATACCTACCTTGCACTGATGAAGGCAAAAACCAGAAACCGGTCCGAGAATGGTATGCACAGTAACCTCAAGAGGGATTTCCGTTTATATGGTAAAAATCCCTTACTATTGGGCAATCGCAATGAAAGCTTAACCGCTCCTTTTAGTATGATACAAATTTATAAATCATTAAAAAATGTGTGTTGGCAAAAATATATTTAATCTTCAATTAAGTAAATTGAGAAGGTTTTGACTTTGATACTTATTTAGATATTATTTCTAGTAGTTACTACTAATTGTTAGATTCATTATCAAATATTTGTATTTCAAAAAATAGTTAACTCTATAAGTGCCTGTTGTATTTTCTAATATATAGTTTTTATTTTTT
Organism: Rhamnusium bicolor; assembly: GCA_029963845.1. Lineage (NCBI taxonomy): Eukaryota > Metazoa > Arthropoda > Insecta > Coleoptera > Cerambycidae > Rhamnusium > Rhamnusium bicolor. The sequence continues at coordinate 25,608 of JANEYF010001599.1, read as the reverse complement.
ACGATTTAATTCAATTGCATTAGAAGAATTTGTTCGTTGTCTATGCGACCTAGATGTTGAAGATGAACAAATCTTAAATTCTAAAAAGGTAAAGATGCCAAGTCTAACTAGCTCTATAAACGACGTAATAAATATCTGCATGTGTATGTATACCCTGTTTTAATTTAATTGAAATTAAAGTATATAAAATAATAATATGTAGGTATATTGGAATACTTAAAACTGGGCAATGTACAGGGTGGCCCATTTTCGAGCCTCATCATTGCGATCTTGGAAACCGTAAGAGATACAGGATCGGTTAAATTATGGCAAAGTTGCGCAATTTGATGCTTATCAAAATGCTATGTTGGAATTTGGAAAATTCCGAATACTTTCTGAAATATCCGGAAAAAAAAACGAAATTTCATAAAACCTTTTTTATTTTTTTCTGACGTTATTTGAAAACAAATTTTAAAACGAATAACACTTCCCCATTGCCACTTTTTATCCTCTACAAGATGGCGCTATTAAATTTGAAATCAGACGTTTCGTCTTCCGGAAACCATCATTAACTTATTTTTTTTAAATACGGACCTGGATTTTTATTTGATTTTTGTTACCTTTGGACCACCTAAATGCTATGACCCATCACAAATTTTGATTTTCAAACGTTTCGATGACAAAAACTGGCATTTTCCGTATTTAAAAAAAAAAAATAAAAACGGCACTATTTTTTAAAACAAATTATTCTTTCAAAATTCTAAATTTGTTAGCTAGGTAAAAAATAAATATCTAAATTTATGATACTGATGAAAAGCTATATTAAAAGCGGATAAAAATACATTATAATTATAACTAAAGCACTTATTGGTAGGTAACTAATTTAGATTACAAAAGTAAATACCAATGTAATATTTCTTATTTATTTCCAAATCCTAAATGCGTAAATAGGATTTTAAAAAACAGGATAAGTCAAATACTTTTATTTCAATCTAATGTGTCCGTCCACCTCGTTTATATTGAGTTTATTTCCGTAATATTAACGGAAAATGAAAAAGGCGGCCTTGATATTATAACACGAAATCGCCTTAGCTCCTTAAAATATGACAGTTTAAATTTTTAAATAATTTGAGACAATAAAAATGGTGTTTTCCAATTCAGAAAAACGTGATATGCTTCGGATTTGTTACGGTGTCAATAGAAATTCGCAAATTTTATGTAAACGATATTTAGAAAGATACCCCGAACGTCCACAACTCCATTATTCATATTTTAATACTTTGGACAGAAATTTGGGACTTTTTGGTAGTTTTGGTAAACCCCGAAATGCTTATGGTGGACGAATAGAAGCTGAAGATGAAGAAGCTGTTATATATGCTGTAAGTTTTGTTATAAAATGATAATATGCATTTTATTACATATAATATTTTGTGGTAAAATTTCACCGAAACGTTTTATTAAAGGTTACGGAAAATCCTATGGGGTTCCTCTCGGCAATTTGCCGTAGAACTAAATGTGCCTAAAATCCGAATTCAGAGGATTCTCAAAAAACATAGGTATCATCCTATAAACTACATGTCAGCCAAGAATTAAGGCCAGGAGACAGTGAAAGAAGGATTGAATTTTGCAATTGGCTTGATGGAATATTGCAACAAGATGGCGATTTTTTAAATAAAATTATCTGGACTGATGAGTGTAATTTTTTCACATGCGGTCTTTTTAATAGGAACAATGTGCATTATTATGCAGTGGAAAATCTGCACCAAAATCAACAAATGCAAAGGTAGGGACGGGCATCATTTAATGTTTGGGTTGGGCTGTATCGAAATAAAATCTTGGGGCCAATTATTTACGATGGAAACTTAAATGCCGAACGCTATCTTAATTTCATCTGAAATTATATATTAGATGCACTTGACGACGAGCCTTTAAATATGCTTCGGCAACTGTGGTAGCAACATAATGGCGCACCAGCACATAATGCAAGGGCCGTCACACAGTTTCTTAATGAAACATTTCCTAATCAGTGGATTGGAAACCAAGGGGTAGTGCGCTGGCCTGCTAGAAGCCCGGATTTGTCCCCGCTGGATTATTTTTTATGGTGATTTTTAAAAAACCGTTTGTATCAAGATACTCCACGTGACATAAACATTTTGCGCCAAAATTTAATGTTAGAGGTAACAGATTTAAGAGCAAGAGGAAGAGTAATCCAGCGGGCGGTAATCGGCAATCTGCGAAGACGCATGCGAAAATGCATAGAGGTGCAAGGGGGGATATTTAAGCATTTACTTTAGGTTTTAATGTTGTTCCTTTTAAAGTTTAGGTATATAGTTATTAATTAATTAATTAATTACTATTAATATTATTTAGCCAGAAGTAATAATTTGTTTTATAAACAGTGTCGTATTAAATATTTTTAAAAAATACAGAATATGTCAGTTTTTGTCATCGAAACGTTTGAAAATCAAACTTTGTGATGGGTCATAGCATTTAGGGAGTCCAAAGGTAACAAAAAATAAAATAAAAAATCTAGGTCCGTATTTAAAAAAATTAGTTGATGATGGTTTCTGGAAGTCGAAACGTCGAATTTAAAATTTAACAGCGTCACCTTGTAGAGGATAAAGAGTGGCAATGACGAAGTTTTATTAGTTTTAAAATTTGTTTTCAAATAATGTCAGAAAAAATTAAAAATTGTTTATGAAATTTCGTTTTTTTTCCGGATATTTCGGAAAGCATTTGGTAATTTCCAAATTCCAACACAGCATTTTGATAAGCATCAAATTGTGCAACTTTGCCATAATTTAACCGACCCTGTATCTCTTGCGGTTTCCAAGATCCCAATGATGAGGCTCGAAAATGGGCCACTCTGTACATTCATCTGGTAAAATGTAGTTAGATTGTAAAATAATTTGCTAATTTGTAAATTGTCAAATGATGACACATGTTAAATATCAGCATATGTACATATTATTATTGGAAACAAACATGGTAAACATGCCAAGTATAACAAGTTCCATGGCTGAGGTTCTTAATAAATAATTTCGTGCTTATACTCTGTTTATAATATCGAAAAGTAGATCTAAGAAAATTTCAAATTATGTATAATTTCATTTGGTAACATTGTCAGATTATATGATATTTGCCAGTTTGTAAATTACCAAGTAAATAACCTGTACTCAAAGTTTTTAATCAAGTTTTTAAATAAGCCCTATTTCGCCGCTGTGGTGGGAATTTTTTTTATTTTGTTTTTTATTCCATGTCTGCGAATATTTTATTTTATTTTTATTTATTTTATTTTCTTTTATTTTACACCAACCAACAGAACAAATTTCATTTACAGGATGGGAATAGTACAGAATTACAAAGACTAATAAGTATACAAATTACAAAGACTAATAATATTTTGATGATATTAAGAGAGATTTAGGCAGGGATTCTTAATACAAATTCAGAAACATACGGTATAGTGGCAATATCTCTACTAGCTACTAAAATATTAAGAAAAAACGTCATCTAGATTATCCGGTTTATTTTTATATATTACACTCTTCAAATGACCACACAAATAAAAATCAAGAGGGTCAATCAAATTCACAAGGTTGTGACAATATTGGCACTACTGCTCGTCCATAATTGCAATAAATATTACACATGCCATTGTTATTTAGAGACTGGCTGTTAGTCAGACCAATAGAAACCATCTTGAGTGACACCTCTACCAAAAACAAATAGTCTCGGAAATGCTTCCTATCTAAGATCAATAAACATAATATCTGCAATGTCAAAAGTTTTATTTATATATCACAGACGTGGTATTCCACAAAAACACCAAAACAATATATCCTATTTATTTTATGAAACTATTAGTGGGTAGGACAAATAAAACGACTGTTCTTTATTTACATTGACTGGTTTCTGCAGTGTAACCTGCCTTCCTCAGAATCTGTAATTTATTAATAGTTTGACCAACGGATTTACAAGATACTAAAAAAATATTATACAAGTTAGAAGATGATGAGTACGTCAAATTACTAACTTGACTTTAAAAATGAAACTTATTTAATAATGATTTATAAATTGTTTTTAAATTATCTACATCTGTTCTTATATTAACACAATTTTTGTTACAATTTATATAATCATTTCTAGTCTAAATTCTGTTCAGTATCTAATATTTTTGTTTCTTTAAAGTTAAATTTACATTTTTGTTCTATTACATGGTTAGACAAGGCTGTTGACGTTTTTTAGTTTTTAATATCGTATTTATGGTTTTTTATTCTCGAACTTAACCATTGTTTAGTTTGGCCAATATATTGTTTACCACATTCACATTGAAACTGATATACAACAATACTTTTTAATTCAAATGGAATTTTATCTTTATTTTTATTAAACAAAGGACCTAATGAGTTTTCATTGTAAAAAAGTTACTTTAATATTATTTTCATTCTCCAAACTCCTTTTTAAATTTTGTGGGAAACCATTAACAAATGGTATTTTGTAGAATTTTTTTGTTATTATTCATTGTCAAATTTGTAACTTTCGACCTGTTTTCTGAGAAAAATGTTTTAATTAACCTATTAGGATAGTTATTGTTGATTAGAATATTTTTAGCTATATCATAATTTTTTTGTTTAAATTTATGACTGCACAATTATCTATTTTGAATATCATGGACTTTATAATAGCAATTTTTTTACTTAGAGGATGACTTGAAATTTAAAATTCTACTGGAATTAATACTTTTTCTATACCACTCTGTTAATATGTCCTCTCCATCTCTAATAAGCAATACATCCAAAAACGGGATCATGTTATTTTCTTCTTTTCCTGCAGTAAATTGAATATCGCTATTGAATGAATTAAATCATTTAAAATCATATTAACACAGTTTTGTGGTGCTGCTAATAAAATGTCATATAGGAAATGGAAAGGTATATTTAATGATAATCTTTCCAAATAACTTGAAATTATGTCATGTAGAACCATATTTGCAAAAATTGGCTACGTTAGATTACCCATTGCAGTGCCGAAATTTTGCATATAGAAGCTATTGTTAAATGAAAAGTAACTACATTCAAAACAAAAAATCAACTAACTCCAGACAAATATTTTGTGGGATATTTGTATGAGTTTCAATACTCTCCCAATACTTTTTTTGACAGTCTCTTTTGAAACATTGGTAAATAATGATTTGACATCTAATGATAGTAAAATTTTATTTGCTGTATTTTTTCAACTAAATTAAATGAATTTTTAATACTATATTGAAGTTCTGAGTTTAAGTTATTTAGAATATTTTATATGTACTTTGCTAACTGATAAGAAGGTGAATTTATTTGACTTATTACTGGCCTTAATGGAGTATTCTCCTTATGGATCTTAGGCAATCCATATACTAGTGGTGGTCTAGAGTTATAAACCGTAAGTTTTTTCTTCTCTCTTTCATCTATATATCCTTGGTTAAATAGTTTCTTCACTAACTTATTATTTTTATTCTGGTATTTTACTGTTGGGTCATTATTTAATTTTTCATACTTTCTTGTCTTCTAATAACTCATTCATCTTTTCCAAATAATCTTCCTCTTTTAGTAGAACAGTCTTATTTCTTTCATCTGTTTTGGTCACCAATATATCATCGTTCTCATTTAAAAAACATTTAGTTCCTTTGAAATCTGTATTTTATTGATTTTCTTATTTTTAATTTTTATCATGTTAGTTAGTAATAACTTCCAATCACTTTTCGTTTTTCTTTTCTTCCAGTAGCCCTTGTTTGGCAATACAGTACTCTGCATCCGTTACAATCCTTTTGATAGGGATATCTTTACTATTATAATCAATCGTAAATTTTGGCCCTAAAGATAGAGTATTTTTTACGTTATCGGGGATTTGTCTGTCTGATAAATTCACTATCCAATCATCGTGGCCTAGTTCATAAACAGTATTTTGTCTATATTGAAGTTGTTATTATGAAAGATATCCTATTTATACCTAATTATGGTTACGGTTTGGTGAACCTTGACTCATTTACCCAATAAAGCGGACTATATGGGATTGACCCTCTTTCACTATTCATACCATTTTTACACTACCAAGCTTTCAAATGCATTCAGCTGTCTAGTATCTGTTATATTCCTGATTAATCTTAAATTGCTACTATCTAGTTTATGGTTGTTCTGAAACCATAAGACCATCTTGACCAAATAGTCTGGGTATAGCACTCGTACCTGAGATCGCGATATTTGATCTGTTTTTCTTCCCATTCAAGGTGATGTTCTTCTCAGCAGGTGCCGACAACTCGATGACTTACATCACATTGAGTTGATGGTCGAGAAGAATTATAGCTCGTTGGTTTTGATTCGCCTGACCGTCGGGAACGAGTAATTCTAGTAAATCCAGCATTTCTCATTCTCGACAACGGACTCAATATCTCCGGGGCAGATGTAAGGCCGCACTAGTGTCTGATAATAATTTCTTGGGTCGGAAAAGTCCTCCTTTTTGGGTAAAAGCGGTGTGTCCTTTGACAAACCAATCTGGAATTTGCTGCCACTCATTCAAACAAGAATTAAAAACTTGCGCCAGGCGGCAGCGTATGGAAGGAAATTTCTTTCACAACCAGTTGTTAATGTCGTCTAGGCCCGAGGCAGCCATGTTTTTGGTACCAACAACCGCTTGTGTAATGAATGCCGGCCACAGAATATCTCTATTAAATGGATGCGTTGTTTCCTAGATTCCTTTCCAGAAGGTTTCAACATCTGCTACAGTGCACCATAGTTCACACCCGCCTCTTCAACATTGTTTTAATAGTCATGAGAGTTCGGATCCCATTTAGACAGTGTTGCTTGATGGTCATCACTGTCAAATTTAGAGTGTAGTATTGACATCTTAGTCCGTCTGCTATGCGCCGGATTTTGATAGTAAAAACTCTACCAGTTGTCACGTATTCCACCACACTCTGGATTTGAGAAGCATGTTGTCTGGCTGACGGAATCTTGGCCTTGATTTTTCGTACACGCCGCTTGGTCTTCTCCGTTTAAAGTATTAGTTGACCTCTCACGGAGGATGATTTGCTTCGCGACGTTGTACATGGCAGAGTACTGATCTGCCAGATGTCTGCATCTTCCGGAAGTTCCTCGCCATCAATGACCGAGTCTGTTCTAAACAAGTTTTGTGCCAGGATCATTTTCTGAATAAACAAAGTAGAGAGTGATTATGTGTCCGTGTTTTTTCAACAATGTAACCTCCTCATTTTGTTATGAACACCCATTTCGTTAACGAACAATTGTTTATTTAACTTCACAAAAAATATTTAAATTATATAAAATATAAGCTACAATTCGTGCAATTATTACAATTTTATTTTAATGTTTTTAATAACAATAACGCGGTTATGAAATTCTAATCAGTTATGTTCAAAGTGACATGGGAAATTCCCATTTATTATATTTATAAATATTATGCTCTGCTAGGAAAATACCTGTACTACCTGTAATTAAAGTGCAGTTTTTTTTATATTAATAATGTATAAGCAACATTGTCCTTAAGTAAATACGCTTATCGATTTGTATAATATCAAGCAATTTCCGATAAAATATTCGTTGTGATTATTGTAATGACTAGATAAAGTTAGAAATGAGAGTAAATTAAAAAAATGCGACGTGGTTTTTTGTGACAAATATTTATTCATTAGATATTCATTAGTGGTTTAAGTTGTTACAAAATAGAAATACTAATTCATATACAAAAGTCACGTAATGCACATGTTAATAATTATGATAGTTTGATATTCTCAAATCTTGCTAAAAATATACAAGGTGTCTAAACATTCAATTATCAATGCACGAGTAGATTCAATGACCAAAAAAATATTTCGAGAATACATTTTTTTTGGCACTCCTAAAGCACTTACTAGACGTTGAATGTTCAAACTGATGGTCAGTTATGATGCGATCGCACATTAAAAGGTGTAGATCAGTGATCATCAACCTAGTGCCTATCGTCCACTAGTGAACGATTCAAACTTTTATGGTGGACGGTGGGGGTTCTTGTCCATTGTTCTTCCTCCCTAATATAGGAATGAATAGAGCCTAGTAAGAGGCTTCAAAAAATATACTGATATACATAGCATTCCATTTAAAAAAAAGGCACTTGGTCCTGTAATTTCGTCTTAGCTCGCCCTGTATGTTCGAAAATAATTTCCAGTTATAGACTTTTTTATCTGGTTTACTTGCAATTTTTTAAAAATTTCTAGCTATCGTAGAACTCGAGATATCGAGGTCCGATGCACTATTGCTCCACCCTGTATATCGTACTACGAGTTTTCGTTTTTTGTATTATAACTGGAGGATTTCATTTCTTCATTGTGAACATTTTCCTTTTTTGGCGAGTTAGTATTTTTTCAATATATTTTTGCTTTTAATACTGAGGGCACTGTTATTTAATTCAACGCTGTTCTTGCTCCTAGACTGATTAGTTATTTTAATAGTTACTATGATAAAATGTATGGAAGTGTTGTTTTTGATTCATTATATGCCTAAAACTTTTATACTAGCACATTCAGATGAGAATGTTAGTATAAAATATAAAAATATATAGATATTTTTTATTATTATCATGTTAGGTTTGAAAAATGCTTTTGTAATCCCAAATAATTATTTTATTATTTTTTCTAGAAATTATTTATTCGTGTCAGCGATCTTAAAATTGTTATTTGGGAATTTTGAACTAATTTCTTAGAAATTAAACAATAGGATACATGTTTTAATTGTGGCACATAGTGCGCAATAAAGTTTTTATATAATATGTAACAAAATCGTGTTCAAAATGTCAAGAATAAATGCATCTAAGACTGATAGCAAGTCAAATTGTATTTTAATTAAGACTTTCATAATATGATTTTTAAAAAAGGGTACTCAAAGACGGCAATTTTTGAGGGTCGTTTTTGGTGAATATTAATTATGAAATTGGATAAAAGTTTTTTCGCTCAATATATAATTATATCCTGTTTATACTGGGTGTTTACAAACGTGTGGTATTAAATTAAATGAGAAATAGTTCATAACCATATTTATCGTTTGACCAAAAATTATCCTAATATAAGTTCAATAATTAGTGAGGTACTAATTGTTACTTTTTTAATTATTAAACTATTTAAGAACTACTAGTTTAAACGTACATATCGCCAACATTTTCTCACCTCTCGTAGATTATCGCTTTTCTCAAGCAATGAATCCGATTTGAAACATTTCTTTTTAGTTTTCGGAATACAAAGTGTTACCTGCATTCTGTCAGTTGTCAAAATCTATCTCCGATGATATCATTCCAAATTAGTCTAAGAAAATTACAGAAGACAATTATTCTGAACACGTGTGGAAGCTGACAAAGGCGAACGATACATGACATAATTTCCTCTCTTCATCCACCTACTAGGTTAGAGATACCGAAGGGTAATCAGCTTGGTTTTAAATCCGTGACACTTTACTTACCGTTTTAGTATATAAAACTGGAATTTTAGTGACTCAGGCTTGTTTTTAATGCTCAGCAATGTTAGCCATCGGTTAGCGTGAAATGGGTGAATTCTATTGACCGAGAACTCACTAACTGACAGATAATTTAGCTAACAAATCATTGAAAAACCGGGCCTAAATGCAGCTTGTAGACTAACAGTTTTAAAGGTTATAAAAATGGATGTCAATAATAACAATCATGTTCAGCATATTTACACGAATAGTGAACCCCTGGATGTTATACTAATTAATGGAGAAGTTTTACAAAATACCACTGAAGCCTCTAGTCTTTACGAACAATGTTTTCGAAATGAACAGCATCTTGATACAACGTGCAAGAAATGCGGGTTCATTATAAGCACATTCTGGCCGCGAGGGGAGCACAGAATATGAGCTTTAGACGCAGAATGGTTTAAATTAGAACATATTGATGATGGATCCCTCACTGAGTACACGAGTAGTTGTCGTTGCAGGGGCCGTATTTTCAAATATAATCGAACATATTCGTACACGATCAACAGTACATGAAATTAATTCGAGTAAAGGAAATAGTTGTTATTTTCAAACCCCGCGCGAATGAACCTTTTCGTGTGATGTGAATATTCGCGTGATGAATGTGTCAACGTCATACAATGATATCGTAACCACATTAATCTAACTAATATTTTTGACATCTAGGTTATATTTATATTATTTTGTTATTATTATTGTGACGAGCCAACTCACACTGGTAGAAATTAACAATCTAACTGTGCAAAAGTCAAAATGAAACATAGATTCAGATTTAACATGATATATTGCTTTTATTATTTTAAGTCACATTTAATAATACTTTTATCTACATGGAACATGAGTTATAATACAGGGTGAGACAAAAATCTCGATATACAAAATATTTTATGAACTATCAGAACTCTCATTCAAATTTTCCTGTACTAATTGTGCAGATTGCTCGTCAAAAGTAGGCTGCAACAATAGGTATTTAACTTCATTATCAAGAGCCTTAATATTATATGATAGACCAAGATTGGTCCGAGAAATAGCAGATATTAAGGGATCTGAGGAAAATAAATGAGTATTTAATAAGTCTGTCATTGTTTGCACTCGAGAAAATTTTCTTATATGGTACTCTCTGTATCTTCGAAAGTCTTTATTTCTGGCTTCCAGTGCTTCTTCTGAAAACATTCCGATAGGCAAAACAGCAGATTTTACAATATCTGCTCCATAAACTAGGGGGCATATTATACCACGGGTATAGATCCACATAGTTTTCTGTAGTCGCTTTTGCATACTTTCTAAATGATTGTACATCTACAGCATATTCACATGAAATCGTTTGAAGTATCACATTCAAACGCTTTATCAACTGTTCATTAATTTCTGTGATGGAAGATGCAAGATCAGATTGGTCAAAAAAGCGACTGGCAGTATTACCGTCATTTGTTGTACCATATCCGGGTTTCGGGATGTCCACTAATAATCCCATTTTTACCCTCAATTCATTTTGAATATATTTTTTTGTTTCTTCAAACTTTTCTTTGTCTTCATTTTTGCGCATTTGCCATTTTTTCACATCCCGACGATATGCGATGTGAAGAACACACAAAGCACCTAATACATGCGTGCAATGTAGAAAGCCCTTATTCATATTTGCTCGCATCTGAGGACTGTTGATGTTGTTGGATAAATTGCAAATCGTTCATATTTTCGGCGTTACTCCACAGATTCCACATGTTTGACTTGACGTATCACTGATTACTCCAAACATTTTTCCATTAATCATCGTTAATTTGAAACAAGGAGAAATGACGATTTCCTGTCCACTAATAGAAACTTTGGTAGGCAATATAGTTTCTATTTGTTGTTCTATATTCTGTATCTCTCGTTTACTTAATTCTGCAGTTCCTTTCAAATAAAAGTTTTATAGGTCTGCAGAACCTGGTAGAAGACGGTAACGGGTTGTGCCATAAGATGATATAAGTTTTATTTGCTCGCAAGTGCAAGGGTACAATGCAAACCACAAATAAACTGAAATCCCTTTTTTATTCTAAATCATCTCCAGAGAATTTCTGTTTGTAGACAGAGTGCCCAAAACTTCCATCACATCCCCACTTGAAAATTATTATTAGGCCGTCTGATAAGTCATCAATTTTTTGAGATAACACTTCCTGTTGAACCGTTGCTAGTCTGGTTATAGTGTGGTCAACAAGGGCATGAACCGTTATTTCTGCAGATGTTTCACGTTCAGACAAAAGGGCACATTTCTCTTATATACCGAACGAAATAATCTTTACTCTCAATAAGTAATCAAAACAATTTTATGCCAATGCAACTACACAGATAAAATAACGAGGGGGCGAACACGGCCATTAGTATGCGCAATTTATTTTTATACGTCGAATTCTGGCCAACGCGACAGTGTTATTACACGTCCGAGAATTATTGAACAACTTAACTACAATAACGTGTAAAGCCAGAGCTAGGCTAAACTGAAGTTTCGCATCATGAGGTATACAGCTCTTTCATCTATTTATTTGTTTACGTCTTCCAGGAGAAACGTTCCGAAATTTTTCTAACGTCTTCTTAAATATTGAAATGAGAACATTATCAGAACTTCTAAACAATGCAAATTTTCTCACTTTTTCAAAATAAAAAGTGATTCTACAAAAACATAAAATAAAACACATTCTCTAAAATAATGGCAGGTCCAAAAAGAAAAATAGAAATAGGATTTAAAAATAAAAAATGTAATCAAATGTTCAAAAAGCCCCTTTCACGAGCAAGAAACTATCCCAATCTGCTATAAAAGACATTCCTGATGTTCGCTGACATGTTAGGCGTGTACTTAATAAGACTTACAGGAAACAACTACTCAGCGGACAAATGCCCCGACCTGCATTGAATTAAACCTGCAAGTCTTGTTTGGTAGCTAAAATCATTTGTTAATTCCTCACTAGACGTAGACCCGTTTCGAACTTGTTATGTTCTCATCAGTATGCCATAAGTAATGGAAAAGACAAATAATAATAGCAAACCAGGTTAGCCTAAAGCAGACTAAGCAAGACAGACATAGTGAGTGATAAGTGTATCCCTCTGGTGGTCAGTGCTACTACCCGTAGACATTATTAATGTCTTAGTCAGTATACAGTATATAGTTTCAGTATATAGTATATAGTTTAACCCACCAAGGTTAGAGGTCACAGCTCTTGGTACCTGCTTTGCAGGTCGCTATCACTCACTAAGTCATTAATGATGTCTGACGGGTAGTAGCACTGACCACCAGAGGGATACACTAATCACTCACTATGTATGTTAGGCGTAATGTTTTGAAAAATCTCCCAGATTTTTACTCGTAAGCATTTCAAAGCATTAGGCCTATTTTCAAAGTCATAAATCGCTGATTTGCAATACCCCACAAAAAGAAATCGTTTGTTGTGAACTCTGGCGACCCGACTAACCACAGCATGGTTCCTCTTCCTGTTATTAGATGGTTTGGAAAAGTATCGTTCAAGTATTCTTGAACAAACCCATAATTATGGGTCGGGCAACTATCACGTTGAAACCAAATATCACCAAACCTTTCCCCTGCTATTCGACGAATTTCTGAAGTAACATGTTGCTCCAGTAAATCCAAGCACTTAGGACCCTTCCATTTTAATAATTTATTAGCAAACAAAGCAACTGAAATTAAAAAAAAAACTTTTCTTGTTAATTTTCTATGCTATGGAAGAAAATTCTGTGTCGTCACTGAAAATTATTTTTCTTTTCAAACAAACAAACTTCAAAATAAAATTTTCTTCTATTTCTAATTACTTTTGTTAGCTTATCTTTAATCTCAATTTATTAATTCATATTGCCCAATTTAATACCCTCCAATTTTCATGAGGCGCCAATGTGTATTTAATTATTAAAATGCAAAAAAATCTTTCCGTCAATGAAATGTGGGTATTTTATTATTCACTGCAAGCATTTTGTATCCGTTGTTAACAACTACTTCAATGCTAATGTAAGACAATATGGGAATTAAGTACAGTGGGACAAACATTAAGCATAAAAAGCGATATACTGCACTACACCTGAAAACCGACGGGACGCGACGGTTAATGTCGATGTTCTGAACTTAAAACATGAGTTTATAATTCTAAGTAAACAGGACATACAAACTTTTCGGTGATACTTTTTCATGTTTTTAATAAATTCTTAAAATGAAAGAGCGCCTGAAATTACCCGTATACGTGCCTTCTCTTGCGTGACACTTGAAACCAACGTTCAAATATGATGTAAAAATCACCCATAAATACAGGGAGTCCCATAACTAATAGGCCATAGAGTAACTGGAGATAGTAGATATCAAAATAGGCTGTTTGAGCCAAATATGCTTTGGCAAAATGTTACTCGTTGGAGAGCTACAGGGTGTTTAAAAATAAAATTTATTTTTGAAAATTAACAATAACTTGAAAACAATTGAACGTATTAGATTCAAAAGTAAAGTGAGCCCGATTGCTACAAGTGCATTGTTTTCATTAAATTACGTCGTTTATTAAAATTTGAAGAGCAGTTTGCTGGAAAAAATGGGACTAATAGTGGATAAAGTGAGACCTGGAGGAGCCGGAATCTCCAACAAAGGAAACACGGCAAGTCGTTTCTTCTGAAACCCATCATTATTGGCGGGCATTACGGACATAAAGGAATATTTAATTTATAGGTGTTCTGTGATATTAAATTACATGCCATTTCATCTGGGTATAGAGTCAACGAAGAACAATTTGACATTTACACGAAAGATACAGCCAAGCTTTTAGTACAGGAATATCCATGGTTTTATATACCAGCAAGCATTCACAAAATTTTGCTGCATGGGGCACAAGTGATTTCCAGAGCAATTCTACCTATAGGTCAGTTGTCAGAGGAATTACAAGAAGCGCGAAACAATGATATAAAACTCTATAGAGAAAAACACACGAGAAAAGTTCCGAGGTCGTCAACAAATGAGGATTTGTTCCATGCACAATTAGCTTCTTCTGATCCATTAATTACAGATTTAAGGCCATACCTAAAAAAACAACCTTCAAACTGTCTCAAGATGTTTTAAATCTTTTATATAATCCCGAAATATAAAAAGATAAAGAAACACTTGCGGTTGAAGGTACACCTGAGTGCCTCAGAAGAATCTAGTGAAACTGATGAGTATGAAGATGATGAAGATGATGACGATGATGACGATGATGATGATGATGATAGATGATGTTGATGATGATAATAGGGATTAAGTAACCACATATTTATTTTAAAATAGTTGAAGGCTAGTATAATTGTTCAAAGTCCTATATATGTATTTATGTTATTTAGTGATTTTGATAATTAAACTAAAATATGAATAAAAGTTTTCTACATCAAATTTGAAGACCTATTTTTTTATATTTTTCCAATAATCACCGCCACAAAATCAACATATTTCCAACTTTTTATAATTATCATTGCTTGTTATTTTTTTTCACCCCCTAGACACCCTTTATGATGGCTAGATTTGTTCACTGTTTTTTCCATGGTTTCTAACATATCACCAATTCATCAAGAAAAATTCAGATTTTTGGCCGGTGGGTCCGAATTCTGACCCACTGTGTGGTGTGACGGTGGTAGTGTGAATAGGCAGAATTTTCGATATTGGGCATCAGAAAATCCACACTGGATGATAGACCTAGTTTTCACAAAAACTGAACGTCCAGGCAGGAATTGTAGATATTGAAAATATTTTAGCCATTTTTATGAGGGACACTAAATGGCGAAAAGCATTTGGAACTACTGGAAAATAGTTTAATTCCCGCTCTTGCAACATTTTATCCAACTGATAAAGATCCAACTCTATGATAATAACAGGATGGTGCAACACCAAGTTTTTCGCGAACCGTGCGAATTTACTTAGATAATATTTTCCCTAACAGATGGATTGGTGACGGGGCCAATAGAGTGACCAGCTAGATCTCCTGATCTAACCCCTTTTGATTTTTCTTGTGGGGTTACTCAAATCCAAGGTCATTTGAATAGACCCAACGATACTGAGGAATTAAAAGCCAAAATGAACTAGGATTAATCCGACTCGTCATGAGGTTTTACATGGATTTGAGATTCGTCTTGCACATTGTCAAGAAGTAAATGGAAGACAGTTTGAACATTTTTTTTTAATTGCATTCAATTGAATTTTAAGTGAATGTACTAAATTGAAATAAATTTTTATAAACATTTAAACTAATTGTTTTCCCAAAAGAAATTGTTATGCAACATATTTTAATTTTTAGTGATTCGCATGTAAAAAAATGTGCTCTTTCAAGTGGCATTATCAAAATCACTTTTACAAAAAATTTTGAAAAATTATTGTACATAAAAAAATAGAGAAATATATTTAAAAATGGACTTATCCGAGCGATTTTTCACCATTAACTTTACAACGATTTTATCGAATTTATTTCAACCTTTACAAGCACACCATATGACATGAATGTTTGCAACACGTACAATATCATTAGATTTTTTTAATCCTGTAACGGTTGATAGTTAGTCTGCATAATATGGTGTATAGAAGCTGATACTGTTAAAACATTGTGCCTCAGTTTTGGCGGGACGACTCACTATTATAATAAATTTAAGTTTCCTTTGAAGCACTGAAAGATGCCTATAATATTTGTCAATAGAAATTGTGACACAAGCAAAGTCGAAAATTATCATCCAATAGCCTAATTTCTAATATATTAAAAATGGTAGAAAAAATTAATAATAAGAGAATTTAAAATTTCCTGGAGAAGGAAATATTTTAACAAATGTACAAAACGGGTTTATGAAATGGAGGTCATCAGTAAGAGCTAATCTTCGGGGAAATATTCAAGACCTGAATTCAGGTGATAATATATTTTTTTAACCTCTGTATGGCATTCGATTGAACATAATGTGCATATTGCCATTTTTATAATTCAATATTCATCGTGGCAAATAGCCGCGAGCGAAGTTATTTGAGAAAATATGTGATGCTTATCTGTGATAAGTTTTTTTTTTTAGTAGTACATAAAATGAAAATTAGCAATTTTTTGAATATTTCCTAATTATATCATCCTACACTGAATTCATTTTGTGTCAGTTTCTAAGATATTATATTAGACTAGTAAAAATAGAAGAAATCAAAGAAAGTTAACCGGGGATAGTTTTATCTATGTAGGTAGGTTTTATTTTATGTCAAATTAAGTACCCAAAAACATTCCGAGCAAAGGATCCAGTGCTGCTTCTCACCCTCTTTTTTTAGGGGTAAAAAGTGAAATTTTGTAAAAAAAAGATTGTTACTTTTATGAAAGAACATTAAGAATCAAAAGTTTTTCCAAACTGATTTCGTATGAAATAGGCCTGTTAGGTTTTAAAATTATGTTTAGTTAATTTACAAATTTAGTAAATAGAACAGCTGCCAATTACTTGGGGAACAGAACTTCCTCACCGTAGTAAAACTCGACGTGTGGTGGAGTTTATGATAAATAAAAGTACTTTTTAACGTTTCAAAGAAGTCACATTTTTTGATGTTTCAAAAAAGTCACATTTTGACGTTTTAAAAAAGTCACTGGTGGAATGTCACTAATATTTTTTTTAGACATTGTGACCGATTTTGCTCATCAAAGAACTCAATCTCTTCCATGACCTCAAAAATGTGTGTACCAAATTTGAAAGCTTTATCTCAAAAACTGCTATCGCGGACCACACAGACAGACAGACACACACACACAGACACACAGAAATGAAATAAAAATTTTCAAAATTTTTTTTCACAGTATATATTATCCTGATCTAAAAAAAATCATTCTATTTAATTCTTCACTTACCTCAATTAAATTTTAATAGCGTACCTTAAAATGCTTCATTAAAATTTTTAAATAATTAATTTAAGCGTCATTCGATACTGTCAATAATAATTCATGTCATATATTTTAATAATTTTTTGTTATTGACATTGACATTTTTGTAACTAAATCAGACCTTTCAAACGTCAAACTGTTAAATTTATCCTAACCTCATTTTATGAGGCCAAATGTGTAAAATATTTCAGTTTACATCAGATTTATTTAAGTACTTGGAAAATATGTTTTATTCGCTTGATATAGTAGATATCATCTTTCATCAAGAATATATTTTTTTGTAAAGTCAAATACAAAAAAGTTTGGGTCCTGTGGACGCCCTTTCAGAAGGCCAATTTTGCTCATCACTGAATTTTTCATTGTCTTTGGCGTTTAGAATAAGTGTGTATCAAATTTGAAAGCTTTATCTCAAAAACTGTGGCTGCTATCGCGATACTACAGACATGCGGACAGATTTTTTTCATAAAGTTATGTTTTTTCATCATAATTCGTCAAGATTCGTTCAGAAATGCAATAAAAATTTTTTTTTTTCCCGAAATTGTACCTTTTTTCTTCTTTCATTCATTATGTCTCTTCTGGAGGTACCACATTCACCAAATTTAATATGTCACCTAAGATGTTGTTGACAATCTTAACTGCCAAATTTTGGATGTCTTTCATTAATATTTTTTGAGTTATCCCGGATACACACATACACACATATACGCACCGACAGACATCATTCGGAAAATAGTCAGAATGGATTCAGGAGGATTCAAAACGTATAAATCAATCAAAATCTCGAGGTCGAAAAAAATCACGATTACTATAATTCCTCATATTAGTTATAAGAAAGTAAAAATTATAGATGTTTAACGTCGAATTCTAACAGAAACAGCACTTTTATTTAATTATTCAATACAAATAAAAAAAGACAATGTAAGAAATAACTGTTTATGAAATACATTTCAAATACATAATATTTATTATACATTTTTATTCCGAATTGTTTGAAATTTCATATAATTTCCATCAAAATTTCATATTCATCCTCGAAATATTCATTATTATTTTCAGAACTTTCATCATCTTCGGTAACTTGTGATTCATCTTCAACAAAATTGTGAATACTACTTTCTAAACTTCGATTACATCTAAATCATGTAGGTCATCACATCACTATATCAGGTTCATTAATGTTGATGAAATTTTCACAAACTTTGCCAATACATATTCCACATATTATAAAGCATCGCAGTCCAGCTTTTCTATAACCACATATTTATTGGTCTACAACCATATTGGTCCACAACCATTAAAGAACTTGCACGCAATGATTTTTAAAACATTTTTTGGCACTGTAGGTATTAAACCATTATTTGCCCTATGTCACCCTAAATTTTTAGGAAGTAAAGTTCTGCCAACTTTGAACTGGTGATAAACATGTTTAGAGGATAATACAAACAACTGCAATTATTTGGAAAACATGTGTTTCTATTTATTAGATTTGTAAATTAATTAAAAATAATTTTAAAACCTATCTAAATATGAAATTCAATTTCGAAAATCTTTTGACTATTGACGTTTTCTCATAAAAGTGGTAGACAATGAGCAATTAATTATTTTTTAAAGAAAACCACTTTTTAGCCCTATATATTTTAATCTATACCGGTTTCTACAGTTCTCCTAACGCTATATCGCTTAGTATTTGATACACAGTTAATTATAAATTACTCAGTTGAGACGCTTGTCCCTCCTTTTGTTACGCCCATTTATAAATACATGCATGATTTTTATCCATCTTTCGCATTTATAATTTTCTCAGTATCAAACAATGTTAAAATTAGTATTTAACATGGATTTATACTGAAATATTTTTATCACCGCAATACCTTGAACCAGAGATTCCAGTCGTGTTAAATATTTATGTAAATGATTTCTATGCAAGTGTGATAACTGATAAAGTAATTCTGAATAATTATGAAAATATTGCTATTTCGCTCATCATAAATCTAACCAATAAGGAACAAGAAATTTGTACCACGTGACTTGTTTAAATGAGTGATTATTTTGCAAAGATAATCAGTTATTTTTCACCTTTGTGCATTTATTTTTGACATGTAAAGTAAGCTTTGGCCTGTCGTTGCTACGCGATACTCACCGACTTGACAATTCTGATAGTTTGAATTGTCAGTGTCATTTATACTTAGCTACACCGTCAAATTAAAGTAAATAAAGAAAGTACTCATTTCGGAAATGTTTCACTTTCCAAAGTTGATAAAGGAATCCTAAGAAGCGTTCCTATTAACACAATAAAAATGCACATATCGGTATGGGGCCAATTTACTGATGTTTTTAATGAAACAGAATACCAATTTGAAGCGTCTACAACCATAGATTATATAGCGGTGGTACTTAAAGACTGGGCTTTCAATATGAAACAGAAAGATGGTAAAGATTATAAGGAAAATGTGATACAAACCATGTGTTACATAGCTGCAAAAATGCTTCAGGAATGTATTTTTTAGAATACATAATTTTCGATCCATTTAAGGATATTCAATTTAAGTGAGCTAGTGATGCTCGTAATGTTAAAAGAAGATATTTATAGAAAAATGTCAAGAAAAAAAGCCTCTTCAGTTGCGTTAGATTCAGAAAATCATAAAAACTGATAATGCTTTGGAATGAAAACACTCCTGAAGGACTGCAAAAAAACTTTTCCATATTATCACAGTTGAACTCGCTTAAAGAGGCTCAGAAGTCTCAAATTGCGTAACAAATCACTATAGAGAAGAAATTGATAACAGTGGACAGACAACAGGTAAAAAACGGCTCACTTTTTATTTACTACTGTTTAAACTAAGTATTCTTTGCCATTTTAGGACGATTAGAATATAACTCAGTGATCAATGAGACCACACAAGGAGGTGACAAGAAATGCGCCGATATTAAATGGTTAACACCTAATAAAATTAATGCCGATCTATGTTCTGTAAGGCTATGTAAACAACTATTATCTAAGAGGGGTTCCAATATTACAACAAAATCGTTTACTTCTGTCATGCAATAGGTACTGGAATAAATACGAAAATTCCTATTGGTACAAAAATTCACCGATCGGAAGAAATGAACTGTACAAATAGACAAAGGAATCAGCCGCAAAAATCTGTTTAGATACAACAACTGTAAAAGTAATTAATAATTCAAATCGAGCCACAGCTGTCAGTAACATAATAAAGAATGGAACACAGGAGTAAGAGCTTATCAAAATAACCGTCCATGGAAGTGCAAATTCCATAAAACCGTATTTGCAAGTAGATGCCCTACATCATTTAAACGTGATAAATAAATTAAGATGTAATCCAAATGAAATACAAAATGAACCAAGTACTTCTAAAGCTACATCAGAACATACTACTATTCAAAACATTAATGAAGAAAAAACAAGCTCAAGTTGTATATCAAAAATGTAATTTTTTTATCAATTGTACTAACGTAATGAAAAATAAATTATTTGAATTGTCTCTATTAAAAAAACGAATTGTCAATGTAATTTGTACTTTATAATTTTTATGAAATAAATAAAAATTAGTAAAATAAAAACTGCGCATTTTATTGTCTATAACGATTTCTATTCTGGAAATAATCTTTACATATATCCCCTCGTGCAGCAATTTTAATCACTTAAACTGTGTACATCACACAATTATTAAAATTTTGCTTTTAAGCAAATGCTTTCCTGTATAATAATTTTAGATAAAATTATTATCAAACTATTTCAAACACTCAAGTCATTTGCTAAGCAAAATTTTTAAAATTATGTGACGTACACAGTTTAACCGATTAAACTTGATGCACTCGGGATATTACCCTTGAATATTTGGCTGATTTCAAAATATTTATTGTTATAGAAAATTTCACAAATAAAATTCACAAATTTTAAATTTTATCCTGAGTTCTGCAGCATTTAAATAACGTGTATCTTTAATGATATTCATTGCATCTAATATATGTATGTTCATTTTCAAGGACGAAAAGTCATGTGTACTAATCTGTTTAGACACATGTTTGATCTATATTGGGAATTAAATAATTCAGTAATGGATAATGATTTTGATAACACAGATACTATACTCAAACACTTAAAATTGGCCGATATGCAAACAATGACTAAAAAGCATTTTTAAAAAGCAATTCTGATATTAATAAAACTCAAATAATGTTGACATGTTTATATGATGTATAAATAGAGAGTTAACTAGTTGTTAGTTAGCTAATAATTAAAATGTCCAAAGATATTGATGATATCATAATAAAGTAAAACTAAAATATTACATAAATATAAGATGTTTCTAACGAGAACCATTTCAAGCCTAAAAATTAAAATGAAAAAATTTTAAATACAATTTACTGAAAACAATGATTTATGTAACTAGGAATAGTTTTGCCTTTTCTTGAGTCTTCTACCACATGAATAATTCTTCTAATATTGAATAACGAACATTGACGTGGTTTTCCACAAAATAGCAAAACACCATATACTGCACTCGACCCGCATTTCACCAACCAAGTTGGCATCACCTGGAAATTATTAAAACTAACCTTATGCTAACAATGTAATTTATATGCTATCCTACTCTTAACAATTGTTATGGTTCAGTGAACTATGACTTACTAACCAACAGAATGGGATATATATATATATATATATATATATATATATATATATATATATATATATATATATATATATATATATATATACATATATATATATATATATATATATATATATATATATATATATATATATATATATTTGTGACACAACCTTCTGTTCTTCACACGAACGGAAGTGTCACTTTGACGTCCAACACTACGGCGGTGCTCACGGTACGGATATCTCGGGCGCCTGTTTCTGTTTAGAGTGCAGAAACACCACTTTACTCTATCGGCGGGACGATAGAGGCCGGGCAACTGCAGTGAAGAAACGGAAAGATAACTTACACACTACAGTTAATGAAATGACTCTGAAAATTACAAAGTGCAAAAGTAATATGAATAGTACAGAAGGCCAATCTTATATATATATATATATATATATATATATATATATATATATATATATATATATATATATATATATATATATATATATATATATATATATATATATATATATATATATATAAGATTGGCCTTCTGTACTATTCATATTACTTTTGCACTTTGTAATTTTCAAACTTTCAAATGCATTCAGCTTTCTAGTATTTGTTACATTTCTTATTATTCTTAAATTATTACTATCTATTTTATGGTTGTTCTCAAACGCATGTTGGGCAACACTAGACTTATCTATTCTACCATATTACAGATGAGCCATATGCTCCTTAAATCTAGTTTGAAATAATCGTCTAGTTTGTCCAACGTACTTTTGATTACATTCCTTATAGCTAATTTCATAATTCCCCACTTTTCGTTTGTTTCAATTTCGTCTTTTGGATTGCATAAAAGTGTTTGTAGTTTATTTCCCGATGAATGAACCATTGTCATACCTATATTTTTAAAAATCTTACCAATACTTAAGTCACTTAGGTGCAGGTCTGAGAAATTTATTTAATTAGATTTAGGATTTATTGTTTTCATAGAAAATTTGTAGTATATTCATATCAGTTTTACATAGAAGTCCTATTATTGTTATTTTATTATTTAATTGTGTAATTATTTTGTAAAATATTTGTGTGTACTAAATAAATAAATAAATAAGTTATTGCTGTATCTTAAAAAAAAATACCATGGGTTAATCGAGGATCGTATTGATCGATACAAATTTCGAATTTTCTCTTTCATATTGAAAGGTCAAGAAATTTCGCGATATGTTTTTCTTTAAATTCACGTTGGTTAATTATTTCGTCAACTAAACATACAGAATCACATTTTTATCCACAGTAATATATTTTTCTTTTTCAAACCGCTCCTTAATGAGACGGAAGCTTAGCCTAATAGGTGATGAACTAGAAATTTAAAACTCGTTATTTTATGTTGAGCACAGTGGTGAGAGTCGTTAAGGATATATTTTAAAGTATTGCTATTTAAAAAATATGGCAGTTGTCCACAGTTTTCAATTTCATATATGAGAATAATTAACGCCAAACGGTGGTTTAATTTAGAATCACAGTTGTCAATATCAGTAACTTTTGTATCAAACACTACAAAAAATATCGTTCACAACCTAAGCCGAACCCTGGGAAAATACTCGAATTCTTCTTTTGCTTCTGTTTTGAATTTGTTCATGAAGATACTAGTAAAGAATGGTGATGAAGAGTTACCCATTGCTATCCTTTCATGTTGTTGTAAGAAAATGTCATTGATTCGCAAACAATTTTTTTCTTCATAGTTTGGTAAGTTGATATATTCCGTTACTATATCTAGAATGAGATTATGTAATTCCAGTAAATCCTAAAGGTATTCCAAGGTCTGTGTTATCGGTATCGTCAAAGAAAATCAAAATTTCACTTGATGTTTTTTACCTTATTAATGATATTATTGAAATCACAGAGAAAGTGGTGTAATGGGTGAACTTTCGACCTAATCTGTTTACCATTTCGGTGGCAAGTTGGCGATTCAATGGCTGAAACGGACGTACCGATTTTTTTGATTTATGTACCTTAGGCAAGCAATACAATCTATGTACAATTGGATTAGATACATATAACCTCCTATTTAAAGTTGGAATAATAATGTTTTTACAGGTTTCAAGTACATTTTTTACTCAGTAATCATTTTTGGTAATGGTTTTTTATAAGGACCATTATTAATCAGGTTGTCTACCATTTCATAATAGTCCTATTCATCTAAAATAAAAACCTTATTACCCTTAACTGTTAAGGGGCCTAGTCGGGAAAAAGCTTCGGATAGCTGTGTCACTCTCTAGAAAGTTTTTGTATATGCGCCGCTGAATAATTTTGCTCTTGACTATACCTTCACTGGACGTTTTATTCACTAACTTCATTGAGGTGCGATTCCCGATAGAGGTAACACTTCCTTGCTCCATTTGTAGTGACAAAGATATTTATTTAGAAAATTCGTTTTAACCAAATAGTACGGAATAAAAGTTTGAAACTTGCTGAGCATAATTATGAAGATTCATTCTAGACGACATGTATAAATTTTACCTCTAATTTTACCGACTGATATCATAATTCAGGAGCTAATCACGTCCAAATTTCACTTATATTTACAGTATAAATTTTCCCCTACATAAAGTGAAAATTAATTAAAATAGATATACATGTACCCTCTAGTACACTTTCAACTACTGATCCTCCAAATTTGATGTAATTTGACCAAACCGTATGGAAGGAATAAATTTTGAAAAATTACCTTACAAACACTGGTTCGATTAGCCCTCTTAAGTAAAAACAATCTTTTCACGCAACCGTTCGATAATTTTTCTATCCTTTGGTGATTCTTTCTATTTACTTTAGTGACAGTGAAGATTTGATTCCTCCAAGCTTCTCGAACAAATCTTTAGAAGAATCAGGTACTTCATGGAATGGAACTTTCCATACTTAACAACAATTTTATCTAGAATACCTTTAGAGGCAGATAATGCAAGATTTAGTCTCTTGTTAGGGAGATCAATTTAATCTTTATCAAACAACTGTGAGAAATGTGTGTCGAGTGACGCGTATGGTGTTTTATGGAAAACCTCATTTGTGCTAGTTTTACATTAAAGGTTCCAACCTACTTTAGTCTTAAAATGATGATTTATTGAACATTTGAAACCTGTTGCATCGTATAATGAAGTTAGGAATTCCATTTTTTATTTAAAAAAAGATCAAATTCTTTTTTCACAAATGTAGATTCTTTCAATTACACCGGCACACAAAAAAAAGGTGGTCTGTACATTTGACCAGGCCTATCTATCTATATGTATGTTGATGCGCTGAATCCAAATCTGACGTCCGGTTGGCCCGCGTACCCTCAAAATTTTGAGTAAATTGCGAAAAATGCTGAAAATGGCTAAAAATTACGAAAAATTGCAATTATGTAAATGAAGCAAATTTTATTGAACTAGATCAAGTATGTTTCTTACGTATTTCGATACGCTGAATCCAAATCTTAGGTCTGTTTGGCCCGTACGCCCTCCAAATTTTGAGTAAATTGCGAGAAACGCTGAAAATGGCTAAAAATTACGAAAAATATGTAATTACCTAATGAAGAAAAGTTTATTGAACTAGACCAAGTATGTG